>JAQGBH010000306.1:0-58260 GCA_034698265.1 Sminthurinus aureus | reverse complement strand
TTAGAAAACCAGGAAGGAAATTTTTTGGAATTTTTTCCTTTGGCACGATTTGTTAGTGGACTAGGGAGCCTTGATTAAGATACTAAGAAAATTTTTACCACCTCCCATTTTCTCCCCACCCACACCATGCCCGATTTTTGAGTTTTCTCTCATTTAAAATACATGGCAAACTTTGGTGCCCTTGGGCGACCTCTAAACCTAAACCCAATGGATTGAAATTTTCAGAGGTTGTTTCTTACATCAAAAGGAACGATATGAGGGGGTAAGACTTTAACTTTTCAACAATGTTGGTAAAATGGCAGGGTCTACTGTACATGTAAGATACACATTGACAACTTTTCATTTCTTCCTAGAGCTGTTTTGACTAAATTGAACGTTGAACGGTATAAGGATAGTGAAATAGCAATGAAAATATAAAATATTAGTGAAATTTCACGAGTTAAAAAATATCCGAGTACCTAGCAGCAAAGTTCAAAATTCTCTAATAAATTGAAGGAGACTTGAACAAAAGGTAAAAGGTATTTCACTAATCCTCAAGTTGCAAATCCTATCAGTATAGGAGTATAGGAGTATATGTAAAAAACTTTAAAGCAATAATTTTGCATTCAACAACCCTTGAAATAAGTATGCACACATGTGCTTGATACTTGTTAAGGATTAATGATGTCTTGATTCTTGATTTTTGTTCCTTGATTGAACAGACATGCATATTATATGCATCATACATGAGCTTTACTCTTAATTATAGACTCTAGAATCTCCTTTTCTTTTCAACCCGAACTTTGATTACACAATCATCAACCAAGTACAGTGAACAGTAAAGCACATTCTCAAACTACAAACTACATAACAATAGAGCACGGCTTTTACCTTGCATATTCAAACAAAAAACAAGAACATCCGTCCACATCTCATAACCTTTTGGTTTATCCGTATATTCTCATGTATCACATGCAGCATGCATCCGTTATATTTTGGTATTTGGTATTGTTTAAAAAGAACAGAGATGAGAAGTACAATATCAGCACAACTATGTTTACACTCATGAATTCCTGTTTTATTACGTTTAATATTCAGAAAAAATTACTTTGTTTGGGTGTAAATTTTCATTACTGACAGTCAATTCTAGATGCTAAGATACAACAAAACCCCGTATTGAATAAATAAGGAACGTTGGGGTATATCGCCATAATTCTCAATTCTCATGAATTTTGTCTCGTGTTGCACTTGCCCGGTCAGTACTCAAAGAATAAATTGTTATTATTAGAAAAATGAAAAAAAAATGCATAACAAAAATCTGTCAAATACGTTTCAGAAATCTAGAATCAAGATGATTTTGTAATATCTATTAGCTTTTCTAGCATTATGTCTTGATATCCCTTATGGGAATGGCCATGTGAATGAGTGTAATCACTACGCAACTTTGGCTGCATATTGCATACGGGCGAGTTATATGGACAGAGTATAGTATTTGCATGTGTATGTGGGTATGCAAATAATGATGAGGAGATGAGTCGTTGTTCATGAAAATGAACCGAGTATTCAATCCCATCATCCTATCAATCACCATGTCTGCATACTATGAGCTATGACGTCAGACGTCTGCAAGAAAACGAACACGGAGACGAAAAAGAAGAAATAATAATTTTGGAGGGGAAATAATAATAATAATAATAATAATAATAATAATATTATTATTATTTCTTTTACACTTTTTACTCTTTCAAAGAGCTGATAATTGAACACTTTGATTTCATTATCCGCTGTTTACGAGAAGGTAACCTGGAGAGCAGTGTCGAGTGTAGATAGTAGATAAGCATAGACGAGGGAAAGACGCTGTATCTAGTATCTAGTATCTACTTATTAGTTTCTTGAGACTATTTAACTCTGCGAGGATTCCAACCTGTTTTTTTTTAAACTTTAAGGCACTTTTATCTTTTGTTTTGCAAACTCCCTCGAATCTAAATGATTCACGTAAATAATAAATATGTAAATACACTCTCACACAAGACATCACAAGACTGCTTCCTTCCCCTGCATTTCCACTTAATCAGGTTCACGCTGAGGTAAATAGTAAAATTTAAGAACTTCAGTCACACCTCCATCACCATTATGAAGTTTGCGATTCCGACAGCTCAGTTTTTACAAGGTGTTAGATCAGCTTCAGGTAAACTATGTATAAACTATAGATCAGTATACACAATAAAATGTTACTCTGGAAGTAATTATTGTTTATACGAGACATTTTAGATTGGAGAGAAAAGCACAAAAGTTTTTAGACAAAATTTTATTTGATTGTATACATTTGTGTCAAAACTCAAAACTTAAAAGTCAAAACCCGTTGGTAAACTATGGCTACGACTTTTTCCCGATCGGAATGTTTTACGAATATTTCTCAATGAAACGTTTAGTTTCTTCAAAACAAAAAGGAAAACCTATGGAAGTTTCACCTTTGGGTATTTTATTGCATAGACAAAATGAGCATCGCCAACACTGTATTGTTTTCTACCTCAGTTTGAGTTTTGAGTAGACAACGGACAAAGACAGTGCAATATAATCCTCAAACTGTGGATTTCTCCTAAATATCTGTATCTGTACTGCTTATCGTTGTTGAATTCATAATTGGGATATTTAATTTCATACATCAATTCCAGAAATCTCATTTTCCACACACGCAAGAGCAGCTTCAAGCACAAAAACTCACATGACCAATTACTAGAAACTAGAAACCAGAAGGAAGGAAAACCAAGACAGACAGACAGACAAACAGAAAAAAACAAGAGGGGAAGAAAAGGCGAGACATCGTAAATCATTTTAGAAAAAATTGAACAACCATGTAGATTGTACATTGTACATTGTCCATAGATGCAACAAGGAACAAGTACTGTTATGACTTGAAGTTTGCAGAATTATTATTATTATTTGCTTTCTGAATTTGTCAGTGGTTATAAGCATTGCAAATGTGGAATCAAAATGAAATAAAATAAATTAAAATGGAATGTAATACCTTTTTTTTGTAATGCAATTTTACAATTAGACATTTTACTTATTCGGTTAAAGACCCAGGGAAATTTATTCATTCATTGGAAATGGAAATCTTTCGTATTAAACTACAATTTAATGATATGCGCCTTTTATGGTTACAGGTAAATCCTTACATATTTCCCCATTCTAAGATACAACCGAGCACTAACAACAGCAGCAGGAACAACAACAACAATAACAAAGTTTGCTTTTGTATAATCTGTAATCTGTAATTCATGGTTAAATAAAATACGACAATGACAATGACAATGCTGTGCATCCGTCTTTCAGTTTGAATAAAGCTGTGCACCGTACAATGTATATAATGTATGCAAATTCATGGAATTAATATTAATAGTAATGGGATTAAAATTATTTATCACAATGCCTCTGAACCTCCTACAAAAATCCGACAGTAACTCTAGTTAGTGTGAAATCCCTCTGCCAATCTTCCAACAACACAGGTTTCCACAACTCTCAAATCTTCGACCGCTGCGAGCTCTACAGCACTTTTAAAGAACCAACATGAACAACTGAAAGGTTGAGATTCCCGTTGTACAGATGGAGCAGCGAGCAGAAACATCACCACTGAAAAAACGAGTGACAGTCCACTCATCCACGAGCCTCTTCACTTTCATCGTTAACGAGGAACGAGACAATAGACAAGTATTTTTTTCTCAACACTTGGATTTTAAAATAGAAGAACATTAGAAAAATGTGATGAGTAAATCTGACACATGGAAGCTGACGAGATAAATTCCTCGAGTTGAAATAGGAACTGGAATAAAATGGAGTGGAGTCTGAGAGTAAAGTACAAATAAACAAATGGAAGGATAGGTAAATCAGTGACTTGCTGCATATCTTGGGAAATTCTAAACTCTAAATTCTACTATTCCAGATTTAACATTGACACATAGTGATACATTTTGAGAACTAAAAACATTTTTCCCACCATCCTAGATGCAGATTAGATACGTTTATTGTATTTGTATTTTTTTTTATTCATCCACAATCTAAACTCTACACACACACTAGATACTAGACACCTTTGGATTGGACGCTATTCAATGTTCTTTCTCCTCTAAAAAAATCCCGTGTATTCAAAGTGAATCATGAAATACAATAGAAATCTGCTTTTTTGTATGCTTATGCATACATTTTTGTTGTTTTTTTTGCAGGTATTTTTTTTCTCAATTTCACATGTAAAACGTAAAGAGTGAAAAGGAGTAAAAATGCAGGAGGTTGTAAATTAAATTCTAATTGTACTGCTGATGTTGATTTTATAATCATATTTTAATGACCGTTTGGTAAAAAGTGTACGTTCAAAACTCAAAATATGCATAATGATTGTGTATTTCATATTGTATTGTGTATTGTATCCATCTTGTTATTTTATAAATACAGCTAACTAGAAACTAGAAACGTTTTTTATATAGATACATGAAAATTTTTTAAATCATGCTTTATCAGAACTTTGAATGAAATCTGGGATCTGGTCATTTTATTATAGTTTGTGCATACATTATACATTTTTACAATGTACCATTACTATCATCTCTCTTTCTCTTTCTATCCCCTGAATTTTACTCTCACCTTCTTACATACTGAATAAACACATCCACAATCCACAACCAGAGAGAGAGAGGAAAGGATGAAGGAGCATTCTTAACTTTTTTGTTGGTAGTAAAATGTAAAATGAGCGGATGAACTCGCACGACAACTTGATTCACACGTTGAAAACTTTATTTACATCAAACATGGAATAAAATCTACCTATACTCATGAAATTAATTTCTCTTCACGATGGAACGATGGACAGACTATACACTCACTATATCCAGTTCCCCTCTCGTTTTCTCCTTCTTTTTCGTCTCTCTCTCTTTGTATCCCTCTCATATCTCTGTTTCTGTCTACATAGTAAAAAAAGTGTATTTTTTACAGACTCATAAATCGTTCGGCAGTAGAAAATTATGGCTTGCTATAGCTCCTAGTACATGTATACATGTAGTAATAAGGTAAACTTTGGATCAAAGTGGTCGTTAAAATGAAATAAGACAGTTTGATTCAACGAGACGATGATAAAAAAATCATCATTTAAAAAAGAAATGTTGCTTGTTGGTATTATTATCGATAAAAAAGGGGGAGAAGCATCAACAAAATTCTCTCCCATGACTTCACAAGAACAAGAAGCAAGAAGGACAAGAAGAACTATACAGGATTTCTAGTAGTAGTGGAAGTAGTAGTAGTTGTTGTAGTAGCTAAATCTAAATTCTATGATAGACCCTAATAATTTTGGAATTACCTAATAGATAACTACCAACTTAACTTTTAGTACAGAACACATTATATTTTGTACTTTGAGTTTTGAATGTATGCACACTGAACACTGAACATTGAATATTTCAAATTTGCCGATTTTCTCATTAATTTTTCTGCTAATAGTGGTTGTAAAGTAGCTACTTTTTTTTCTTGTTACTACATTATACAGCGGTCTTTGTTGGCTAGAATCTAGAATGTAGAATCGTTTACAATTCACACGTGAACATTTTCCATACATACAATATCACCAATTGATTACCCAAAGTATACATAACTAAACAAAGTTGTTATTTTCCTCATACTTTTGCCACTCATGAAGTCCGTCTTTTCTAACAATAAACCAAAAAAATAAAAAATAAAGGCGGATAAATCACTGGTTTTTATGACAGTTCCAGATTCCAGATTATGAAATTCGAATTCGCACGTATATACCATGTTTGATACAGTCCAGAATCCAGAATCCAGAAGCCTCATATTAAACTTCATACACCGGCCAGTGCACTTGAAAATACGTGGAAGCATCACATGCATTTTGCGCTCCTTTACTGATGATCCATCTCAAGTTTCAAGTTGATCTCAAGTCTCAAACCTCAAATAAAGAAAGCCGCACGATGAACGTCAAACGATTTGTAGTTTTTTTTTGTTTTCGTGGTCTTCATCTTCATCTCATCTTTCTATTATAACAAAATAGTATCTAGTGCATTTTTGAGGTTTCATAAGTGCAAAATCTTCTCTCTGTATTTTGCAGACACACAAAACACAACACACAACACAAAGTTGTAATAAGGAGACCGCCAATACAGTAAATTGAAAAGTTGTGAAAAAATTGTAGATTTTTTAAATTGTAAAATGGAAAACATGTGTGTAATGTATAACATATTATCACCGATAGTAATAACAATAAAATATGTAGAAAAAAATGCAAGTCAAACCATAATAACAAGGCTTTGTGACCATTACAAAGGTTACTTATGATTATGATTATGATTATTGCTATACTTGTGGCATCAATTTGAAGCATTGTTATCATTATCGTTATAATAAATGTACCCACATTCTAAATTCTAAATCAACTAGCTAACCAGCTAAAACAATGACAATAGACCAAAAGGATAAAGAGTCCGAAGAGAGGAAAACTACAGAGGAGAGATATACTGATAGCTGATGATAGTTACTGGCAGGATATACAAAGTATTCTATTTCTCTTATTATTACTACTACTATTACACAGAACTGTTATAAGTTCAGACATATGACACATGGATATGTGCATGTACATATATTTATTTACTCATTCTCATCCATTAGTGTAGTGAGAGCTTTTTGATGCAGTCAAAGCTCAGTAATTGCGGAATTTTTCTCTTTTTTTTCTCCCATTTTTTTTTCTATTTACTTCTTCACCCTTTTAAGTTTTAAGCCATCGTCTTCAATAATAATTGTTACTCCTGTCCAACCGCGCTTGCACACAAGATGAATTTTCCAAAGAGTTTTCCACGTGTACCGTCCTATCGTGTACCGTCCTCACAAGATGTATGATAATAATGATGTTTTCATGTACATTGTACATCTATATTCTATATTCTATATTGTACGGTGTTGTATTATATTGCACGATACTATAGAAACTACACGCTTCGCCTGGTCAAATCATACTTGTATTTTCTGCACGTTTAAAATCAATTTTTAACCCATACAAGCATACATAAAATACTTATACCTATACACAACACACAATAATATACATCACAGACACATTCATCAAACTTTTTTTTTCACTGGGCGCACGTACCCAATCATAAATAATAAAAAAAATCAGCAAAAGATACAATGTACAAAGAAGAGCTTTAGTCTACAAATTAAGACTTATGAATTATTGTCAAAAGTCAAAACGTTATGAACAGGAATAAGGTATTAATTGAAAATTGAAAACTACAATTATTACCGATAATTCTAAGGTTCACCAACATGTCTTCCACACACTACACACATGCACTTTAAGTGCAATAGGTACCTTGGACATTTTACTCCAAACTCCCAAAGGAATTTTAACTCTCAATTTTTTAAAAAGTTATTATTAGATTTGATTTTCCTTGAAAGATATTAAATTTGAAGACAAAAAAATAGTATTTCGGCACAGATGTACTAAAAAACAACTTGCAGTATTAAAATAATTGTAGGCCGAGTTGACTCAAAGTCTGCAATTTTATACATAGGTCCATGCATCATGCATCTTCTTCCCCTTGCACTTGTCTTTCACTCTAGACTCTAGGCCTAATATTTGAATTGAGTTCATCGTATCGAATCGAAGAGAGTGTGGAAATGTTATTTCAAGACAAATTTACAAATAAGTTCCGGAGAGTAAGTCAAAGCTGCGGGGAGAATGTTCATTTATGTATAGGCCTATGATCTATGATGTATGGTGGACGTAAGTGACGATGGCATCTTGCATGTCAAACAATATACAATGTATACAATATACAATGCGTGCAAGGGAATTATGTGTTATTTCAAATTGATGGTGGAGTTTGGAGATGGTGATAATGGAAATACATAGTATAAGCACACACAGTCGTTTAAATCCAGCATAAACTGAACAACGACATGAACAAAGTATTTTAAATAAGATGAATCGAATCCAATTTTGATTTTATACACCATGCACCATGCATCAATGCATCATACCCTGTGGCATCGATTCGCCAAAAAATCTAAATCCAAAGCCCAAAACCAAAAAACCGATACAAATCTGTAGTATACAGTCTACACCAAACACTCAAATATGAAACACAAAATATCCAAAACCAATATAATATAATACACATTATACTGCACAAACGAAAAGGAACTATCGGAATGCCCTGACGAAAAATGATGTACAAGCACAAACAATTTATTTCTGTCATGTAGATCATAGACCTTTTGGACCAAAACGTGCAATTATTTAGCCGAGCCGGTTGCCGGTCGGTACTCATCACAGTACTTTTTCTGCAAAGATGTGCAGATGTGCATGCAGAATCATGTATTGCACATAAAGTTGAGGTCCTTAAAGACATACAAATACAAATACAAACAAACACACAAAAACACACACACACACGTACACACAGGTAACCAAACGAAAAATAGTTTGATGATGAAGTAATAACAATATTTAATACTTAATGCACAGTCCGTATCCGTATCTGATACAAGATACAAGATCCAAGGGGAGAAAAGAGAATGGAGCAGAAAAATATCTATACTCTATGCATCCAAACGTCTGTTCTTGTTGGTTATTCTCTATTTATCTGTATACACACGTAGAGAATCGAGAGAGAGATACAGATAACAGGTTTCAACTTTGGAGTTTATTATATGTACCGGCAAGAATATGTACAGTCTGAGTCTGTGTTCTCTCCCTCCCGAAGATTTTATATAGAAGATCTCTCTCTCTCTCTCTCTCTATTTCATATCTTACGCAACCAATTATGAACGATGATAATAATAATTCGAAACGGCCATATAGCACAGCAGTATCATCAAACGCATCACATTTACCTCTCTCTCTCTTCTTTTATCTTTTACTCCATGTGTAAACTGTATTCCTTATGCAGTGGATACTACATACTAGATACATGAAATTTTTCTTCTTTTTCTACTCAACACCATTTTGTACATTCGTTTTCGAGCATTTTTGCAGGTGAATAACGATACAAACACACAAAGAACCAATCTCCCATTACATGATTATACAGATATTAGATATACATCCGTCCATAGTCCATCCACATATTCATGCATGCATGTAATGTTGTAATAAGTAATATTTAATGTGAGGGGAGAAAATAAAATTCCTTGCAAAACAGGCGACAATACATCCAAATACGACCATTTTGATTTTCTTATTTTCCAATTATGTACTTTGGAATGAAGATGATGGACTCTAGTCACTAGTCTACCTTCTATGCGTGGACTTATGTTGTATGTGTGTGTGTGTGCTGGTTAGCCTACTCTTGTGTCTTGTGTGGTGATGGTGATGGCGATGAGTGAAGAGAGGATAGGACAACAATGAGGTTGAATTAAACCACGCCGTATAAAACTTTATGTGATAATATATCACCATTATTGTACATGACTTATTATGTGCATGTTTCTGTGTTCTGTGTTCGGTGTGTGAGGCTGATATTCCTCTTCCCTTGTTTTGTGTTTTGTGATTGGTGTGGGTTACGTATTGTACACTGATACCTTGATGTATGCAGGATTGAAATCTTTATACATATTATTTTTTCTGATTCTTCATCGGCTTCTTTCTTCCTTTCTTTCTTTCTTCACTCTAGAAATTCCTTCTCACACGCGTTCATTTTCTTACTTAGTTTTCTATTCTTCTTCTCACTCAATGCCCAGTGCATTCTATGCACACTGCACACCATATAATATACATAAAGGCATACATCCATACTCATGAAATGCCGATGGTTAAATGGCAAACTCAAATGCAACCATAACGAGATAGACAAACGGATGATGCCTATTTACTATTTACAGGTAGGATTAGGAAATTCTCATAACAGAGTAAATTGTAAATTGTAAATAGGAACATAAAAAAATAAAAAATAGGATAGATAACACTGTACATTATACGTGCGCAACTATTTGATTAACTTTCCGTAATTTGTACATTAAACAAAATGTATCAAAGTAATCAAATGTATTATAATTTAATGCAACACAATACGATACAATACGATTCATGATATACAGTACGCTGTAATGTAATGTAATGCAATGCAATTCAATTCAATTTAAAATAAAGAAAAAATCAGCAAAAGAAAAAATTTAATCTATGTCAAAAGAAATATACCGACAAACACAATTCAAATGAAACAAATAATTTGTCTACTTATCTACGGTGCACTACTGATAAATTGCATAGGAGGAAACCGCTACAATATAATATACATAATAACGAGTATTATATTGTGAAATAATATTAAAATAATACAAGTTGAAACTTGAAACTGTTTCTACCCAGGATAGAAATATTCATCATTCTTATCATTACTGTTGATACCAGAACAATCGGTGATTCTTTTGCACATTCTAGATTCTAAATTCTACATGAATGGGCAAGAATTCAAGATTCTAACCCTGTTTTTGATGCGTCTTTCATGCATCTTTGATGGAAAATCTTAATCTCATGTCATGCATGCATGGCAATTGGCAAGTGAGCAGGTTACTTAATGTTTTCGGTATTCTAGCAATTTATTTATTTATGTATCATTGTCATTGTCATTGCAAATTTATGCAAAAATACATACATCTAGAATTCAGAATCCACAATCCACAATCTTAGATCTAGTGCACACGAACAGACACACGTCTGCCGACTATTATCCTCACACTTATTATTATTCATTATTATATAAATAAGTACAGAAGTAAATGAGAGAAAGAGACACTCGTAGAAATTCTTTTGCACTTGCATCCTCACTTTAAATGATGGAGAGGATACATCAAGAATGAAGACAACAACAAGTGTTATTCTAGATACTAGATTCTATAGTGAGAATCTAAAAGAATATAATAGATAAAAAATAACACACTGCTAACAAGTAAATAAATATAACTGATGTACGCCGATACTAATCTTAAGAGCACGGGAATCCAGGAAGACAGATAAGATTATAGGTTCAACTTGAAATTCTTTGTGAAAATATCAATGAAAGAAATACTGCAATGTGCAAATCCATATGGAATACCTACACAGATGCATGTATATACATATTATACATAATAAATGTATATTTGTATGCTTCTTGCAGAATGCAGACATTGTACTTGTACTCGTACTACTACAAAACACAGAGAAACAGAGAGATAAAAAACAGCAGGCCATATTGTATTTTTTTCACCATATCATGTTCTTGTAATCGTGATCATGTAAGACAGGCAAAATTTTACAGCAAATACATATATATACAACATTATATCTTACATATTATACAATACAGCGTAGATTCCTCCCTCGTATATCACAATTCTTTCTTTCCTGTTTTTCATGCAAATAAGTTTACTGAAGAGGAAAAAAGGAATCTTAAATTATGATTTTCCATTATTCTTGAATTGACAAATTTAGTGGAAAATTGAAGATATTTATATTTATTGTTATTGTAGGTGCGGCTAAGTGACAAGGCGATTTACATTCAAACATTAAAAGCTAGATCCTGGTTATTCATTTGTCCATACTGTTCAGATACGAGATGATACGAATATTCATAGATAGATATAGAATATAGAATGCTGAAAAGGACACTGAAACTAAGATAGTTATGGAGAATGGAGACAAAAGTGTTATATAATCATAAAAATGTCTGAAAAAGTATCCACATGCAAACTTTATCGGTATGGTTGAATTCGCTTTAAATTTTAAGCCATTACTGCATACATTGTAAATTTAATTCTACCTATAATTTACCACGAGTTTGTTTGCATTGGATCTGAATAAAATAAACTAATGGTCAATGAATGGATTGCTTAGCCAAGCGTGTCTTTTTATGGTTTGTTCCTGTGTGTTAAAAATCCAAACACAAATTCAAAAGCTAGATGCTAGATGTATACGTAGTGTCAATATATTCCTCTTCTCTTCCAAAATACTTTATCGTATGCCTATTTGAAAGAATAAAATCCAAATCTTTCACGACTTGCCCGTCTGTGTAAAATAAAATTGAAAAGTTTTACTTGAATGTACATTCAGAGAGAGAGAGAGAGGGAGAGAACGAGAGGAGTAAAAAGAGACTCGTCACTGATGCACTATATTAAGTGTTGAGAGTAAATGAGAATGAAAAAAGTGCATATAATTAAAAACGTAATCATCTGTCTATACTCCTGTGGACTACCTCTGATCTCTGAATTCATCATCCTGATTCATTTATGTATCCATGCAACGTGGGGCGGGCATAAAATGTACAAACAAATGTACATGCAGACATGTAGAAGTTATACAACAATACTTTGTCAAGAAGAAAACGGGGAGCAGAACGTAGTACACAGATGAAAAATTTACACCAAATCCTATGTATATATACAACATGCAATATACTCAACACTCAACTGATGATGTACATATTTGTCATAATGATTATTTATTATTACATATTATAGTTGCCACAGTATACATGGAACATGGAACAAGTCCCTATGACGCCATTTCCTAATGAATGAAAATGAAGATGATGAGACAAGAAATTTTTTGGCTCTTTGATTTGGTGGTGATACGACTTTGCTCATGGCCAAGGATGGATGAAGACGAAGGGATACAAATGAAGCAAATGTAATGGACAATGTAGAGTCTAGAATGTATAGTGTAGAGTGTGGCGTAGCTAGTAGCTACAATAGTGCCGAATAAAAATGGACACATGTACAAAGTACATATGACGAGTTGATCAAAGTATGAGTCGACAATCGGCAATGAACACAACATTCAACGTACTTACAGCAGGTTGAGATTTTTTGAACGGCGTTACATAAAACTTGAAAACTTCAACATGGTCATCCTTAATACTTACTATTTACTACATCTTCCCTATACACATTCTATAATATATGTGCAGAATGCAGAAAATACATGCCATTTCGTATTTCACCACGGGTTACTGCGCTCATGAAGTGGGTATTGAGTGTTGAGCGTAAAGTGTAGAGTGTTGATAGCGAAAACTTACTTGTACATATGAAAAATACAATGGTATAAACAAAAAGTTAATGGTGAAGATAATTGTAAATCAGAAATAATTGATAATTACAACTACTAACGAGGACGAGAGAAAACAACATGGAACAGAGATGCAATAAAGAACAAGAAAAGAAAAGAAAGAAAAAAGAATCAAAAGAGTTCTTGACTCCAGGGCTTACCTCTTTGAGGGCTTTCGAAGAAGTTTTGAGCTGACGATAGACCACATTGTGTATAATCACCGGTTGGTGTCAGATTCTTCTTCTTCTTCTGTTTCTTCTTCTTTTTACTTGACCAAGACACATAAATATATATATGTATGTATGTATAATGTGCATACACACGAGCTCTCAATGGCAAAATGGCAAAAAAGATGAAGGTGAAGCCGTCCACCCGCAACACAAGAAAACAACAACTTCAACTTGAGTACATTACCAATCACTGAGTCGAGAGTCGACAGTTGAGACTCGAGCAATGTAGTCAAAAAACACTATAGAAAATACTTATGTTTGAAAAACGTGTAGTAGGTACACACCACAGTCGCAGTCACTCTAATCCAAGGCAAATCACTTGCAGAGCTGAAAATGTATCTGCAAATTTTCCATGGAATGCATCGATAATGATGGTGATGGTAGTAATAATAATTGTTGTACTGTCCGAGTATATTTAGAATCACTGTAATTCAAAAGCTTCATCATTACACTGTAATATTACACACTACATTCCAAATTCATGAGGAGAGCTTTTTCCAGCAACTTTGTTACTTCCATTTGCTCTTATTTCAATTTTGAATCTTGAACTTGCTGTACGCTACTTATTTATTATTTGTTGTGTATGTATAATTACAGTAGGAATTTTTTACTATTATAATCACATTCTCATTTTCATGAACAGCGTCATCAGTCTACTCTTTGTTTGTTGTGTTTCCTCGTCCATTTTTAAAAATGTCAAAGACGTTGTTTATTATTATTATTATCATAAATTCGTGATGAAAAGCTTGATAGTGGTCTTAATAAGAATAGGACTTGCAAAGGAGAGTTAAATATGCTTCAGCAACTTCTTCTTCATCTCCTTCTTCACATGAGGAATGAAACAACCATAGATGTCAGTTTTCGATACACTTGGTCTGTCAATCTTGTATAATAATCTTTTTTACTACTTTTTGTCACATATTATGATGTATCTCCTGAAATGGACGGTGGTCATAGCACTGACTGTGTGAAGCTATAAAGTATAAACATTGTTATTTTTTTCACAAAAACATGGTAATTTTCACATTTTATAGTCTCACTCTACACTTTACATTCTACACATGTTGAGATCTTCTTTGTATACATTCGTATTCGTATTCGTATTACTCTCACTAAATTCAACTTGATTTACTCATATCATATCATAATTCACAGGTTGTAGTCCGATTCCACTTTTTTCATAGAAAGGTTCATCATTCTTTCACTCGAAATTTTAATATCATTGCAAAGTAAGACGGCGACGGCAACGACGACGACGATGATGATGGTGATGATAACGTTGACATGAACTTTAAGAAAGAGTTTTAGTCACAGTAGTTACAAGTTATAAGAAATGGCGCACTATAGTGAGAATGACCAAAGATATAAATTGTCTCATAACTCGAAGGATGAGAGGCCAGGTCCAAATGTGCATGTATCAAGTTGAGTCAAGTAAGATATTTTCAAGGTAACACAGTCCAAACTTCAAACGCTAAACTCCAAACCACGGGTCACTTACATTCAGCTTTGATTGCTCTATGACTTCTTTCCTCCTGTAACAAAAAAGACACAACATATCACATATGAGATTATCATCTTTATTCTTTTGTTAGGCTTACATAATTCCCATGCACAATACACAATGCATAGCATAACATACTCAAAAATATTTAGCTAGACAGTTATGTGTCATGTGGATACATTAGACATAGTACAGTACTGTTGTAAAAATCGGAAAAAAACTTCACCTGTCTGCATCTAATACAGACAGGTGAATCATCTTCAATCCATATGTACATTGTATATCCATAAACTGCATATGACATATGACACATCATATGTACAATGGACACTCCGTCAACAATAAACATTATGAACAAGCACTAACGTATGGGGTAGGGGGCAAACTTAAAATTATACTCAGTGCTTTACATCCCATAATAGTGACTTGTACTAGGTACTAGGTATAAAAATTATTAAGTAAAAAGGAAATAATTCCTGGTTCTTATAAAAACTCAATAATATTTGGAATACTACAATATTTAAAGAGCATCTTAACATTCGTCATAAGTCATAATTCATAATGTAACAAAATAACAATATTATTATACAAAATACATAATACAATATTCGTAAAATGACGAATGAAATAAATTGAAATGTATCTTAAATTCTTCAAAAATTGAGCCATCATTCACGCCAGATTAAAAACAGGGACAATGACCATCATGATAATGGCAACTGACAACTTTTCTTGCTTCTTCACACTAACAATAAATAATGTAAAAGCAGAACTTGAACAGAATTCCAATGCATTCCAACTTCCACAACTTATTCACACACGCCACATCACCATGCAAAGTAAACAGTGAACAGAATATGAAAAATGAATACAATAGAAGGGAAAAGAAGCATTGATTATTCCGAAAGAGTGAGAATGAGGAGACATTCTATAATGATCATAACCTAGAACTTTGGATGTAAAAATTATTATTAATGATTTATGACTACTCTGTGCTCCTGTACTTTTGTACTTTCTCGCAATCATAACGACGCGGTACAAAATGCAACACTTGCATTTCTATTATTGATATTATGGATGATAATGCTTACTTCAATACAATACAATATACAATCGAATACAATTATCATTAATATTAATAATAACAACAACCATGCGCAACGGAATAATCAGAAGCAGAAAGATTAGAATTCAGGTCAACCAAATTTCAATTATTATTAGTATTCGTCCATGTCTATGTCTACATATGTATGATGTATGGTATTATGGAAAATTAGCTGTATCCGTAAGTAATACCATGTATTTTGGATTTTCAGTACTTTTTAGTAATGAAAAGTTTAGTTTTTCTCCTACACATAATGTACAATGTACAGCAAGGTAGCATGATACTACAGAGAAAATACAAGAAATAAAATGGTGGCATCACACATGACATTGACATTAAAACATACCCATGCATATTTTCTCCCTATTATTCTTCTGTTTTGTATAATGTGTGTTGTGTTGTACGTGGATTCACGAGAGCTCACATATATATCTAGTAGCTAGATACTAGATAGATATATTAAAAGTGTAACAGAAATTACCAAGAATGGAAAAGGAATTCAAAGAAGGAAGAATGAAGAAAGGGATGAACTAGACTCTAGAGGAAGCACTAACTTCGCATATAAAATTTAAAATACAATATAAAGGAGAATCAAAAGTTAAATCTAACTAAATCTATGAAGCATGCACAACACAATGGATCAGTAGCAATACGTTTTTCTTATACACTGTACTATTTCTTCCTTTTCGTCTTCCTTTCCTTGTTCTGTTCCAACTTGATACAATTTACAATTGTTCTCATTCAGATTCACATTAGCTCCCTGCACAACTGTCTACGACAGGGCTATACATTTACACTATACATCATGTGTACACTGTACAGTGTAAATACAATATCAACTATAGTATACAAATACATTTTATTTTATAGTTTTTATAGTTTATAATTTATAATGCAACATGTATGTTGTATCTATGTCGTACATACTGAAGTTACAGTGCATAATGATACAATACATTATTCCGCGTGTTTGGACTTTGTAGGATAGAGTACTGAGAAAAACTGAGTGGAAATACGTATTATTGTCTGAAATTCAATTGTATGTACACACTTGGATATCTCACAACTCACACGTAAGATAAGGCTGTGTATTGTGATTTGTGATACATGAGGATGATAGGAGTCCGCAAGACAGTTTACAGTTGCAGTGTGCGTTCCTCTATACATTTAATTTGCACCATAAATCCACACTGAAGGCAGAAATTCAAATAAAGAATTGTTGATTGTTTCTTCTCAAGTTCAGCCCTTACCCTATAACTTATAAAACTACAAACTCTAAACTCGAAGCTGTATAGTAACACATTGGTATTTTTTACCCATATGTACATATTATATTTGTAAAGTCTACACAGCAAAGTGTTTTCCTCACACATGACTATATCTATATCTATACCTATATGCCTTTACTTTGTATTTTGTATTCCATGACATTTAATTTAAACGGACTCCTTTACACTGTTTCTCCTTTCCACAAAATAATACAAAAGGACGGTATGTATAGATTTATTTTATCCTCTAAATTATAAAGTAGCAACCCATATTATAATACATTACACATTTAAGACACACGCTTCTATATTCTATATGCACACATTAACAAATACTTCTGGTTAACGCATTTATTTGGTTCTACAGTGCAGCGTGAATATTGAATCAAGTAAGGCACAACATCAAGAATCCTCTGACGATGTGGAACTCACTATCCCACTATTATGCATAATGTGTTATTGTCTTAAAGAGAAGTAACAAGCATTATGGAAGGCAGAATTTCTAAAATAAAACATTTAGACTTAAGTCAAAATAGTTCACAATCTTGAATCAATTTCGATAAATGAAATCGATGGACAAGGTTCATTTTTTGACATGATTAAATGATATTAGCATTAACTAATACATTGACATCATGTTTTAGAACTGCAGAGGGCAGAAAACAATAATTATTGTTGCATAAGAACTATTCGTTGAACTACCTACTCAAATTTGACATGATCAGAGTAACGTGCAGTCACATTATACGGGACCATCAAAATAATAGTAACTATCAAATCAACATGTTTCTCGTGAATATTTTTGTTGCATCTAGAATCTAGAATCTAACAGCTAGAATCAAGACTTGGACATTGACATACCAACGTTACACACAAGTTGAGTTGGTTGGTTGAGTTACATACATTTTCCAGACAAGCAGATTGTTTGAATCAAAACTTGAGGCAGCGGAAAAAGGTGAATGTCTTGGGACTTGGGAATCTAGAATCTAGCATCTATTTCATAGAAAAAAAACAACGAAGAATGAATTGTAATTGTATTTTGCACAGGACGTCTAAACTCTAAACTTGTAAAAAAACAGTGTACACCTACAACCCACAGATATGTAACATGTATGTATATGGATGGATGGATGTGGCAGTATGTTCCTGTATGAGCGATGGTCTTCATTCTGCATTCTCTTATTCATTACATTTCTAAACACCTTCCATAGGTACTTAAGATAGCATACAAGACAGTAATTTTCATTGCTGTTAGCTGTCTTTTCCCCGTCCTTCTCTCTCCCTCGCGCTCGCTCTCTATCTCTCATTCTCCTCTCTTTTTTCCAAACATTGAATAGGCCTGGCAAAACTATAGCTATGATATCATCTCACCCGATGGAAAAGTTTGTGCATTTTGCTTTAGTTAGTTTAAACTGGGCGAATACTAATGTACGGATATTTTGTGATGCGTATGTCTACGTACTTTACTTGAAGGAAAAAAGGTTTCTTATTATGCATTATTACATCCATCCATCCATCCCTCACTCATTCAATTTCTATCTCGTTTCAAACATCCTGTAAGCGTTAACTATATCACTACAAGTTCCATCGTCCATCGTTCATCCTTCATCGTCCACCTTCTCCTCCGCTTTCCCATAAGTTTCCACAACTGCATTGTAGTTAATATTATAAGAAGTAGAAGAAGACCAAGAAGTAAAAAAATGCGTGTTTGAATTACACAGGATTGTGGTGGAGCTTAAGGCAGTAATACATGTATTTACTGTAATAGATTTATGTGCGTGATAATACACATTTTTTTGCCATGCGAAATATATACATGCACAATGCCCAGCGTACAATGTACAATGTACACGAAGAACATAGGAACGAATAGGTGCACAACTGTAGACTGTAGAGTGTGGAGGCACATTTCCATGATCCATGATATTTCTCTGCTACGCATGTTGTTTTCCACGTATAATTTACATGTATACTTAATAATATGCTGGTAATAGTAATAGTAATGATAATAATATTCATAATAATAATGAAGACGACGATAATACTTAGTTATGCACGGGCAGAAGTTCTCTATTTGCTCTCTTCATGTTCCTTGAATGTTCAATGTTCAACTTACAATGGTCGTTGAACATGAGATGTTGTGAGTTGAGAGTTGAGAGTAGAATTTATGTATATCACTCCTTATTCCTTACTCCTTAATCCGTTTGAACCTTTGTTAGTCATTTTATCGTAATCGTAATTGAATAAAATAGTTACGTGTGCATAGTTCCATCACTGTCATTATCATTATTATTAATGTACCCCTTCATCAACTAGCAACTGGCAACTAGCAACTTGCAAGTAGTTTGCAAGAACCACAAAACACAAACCTTAAAACTAACAGTATGTTACAGTCCACATGTGTCAGTTTCCACTGCATACTTTTTCATCCTCCCTCTACTTGATAATTTACAGAAAATTCTAACAAAGTTTCGTGAAAATGTTTCCTGTCCACTTCTAATTTGAGTGGAAAACCCAAACCAATACAAGACAAGAGGAAGAGAAAAATTGTTGCAAACTGTTATACATTTTCTCCACGTTTTTAAAAACCTGTATGCTCCACATACCATAACATATCATGTGATGTGATATCTGATATCATATCATCATATCGTATCGTATATCGTACATCGTGTTCGTGAGAAGATTGAAAGCTTTGACGTTAAAGTGTTTGAAAGTTAAAACGATTCATTTTCTATCTGCATGCATTTCTGCAAGATTTTACAAAGAAACTGTGTATCAGAATTGCGAACATTGAGTATTGAGTTTTGAGCATTGAGTATTGAGCATCGTGCTGACACTCAATTAATAAAAACTCTTGCACGCCGGACGCCGGATGATGTAATGTGTTAGTTGTTAGTCATTGGATTTATTTTCGATTGAAAAATCTATTAATTATATAATGCTGTGAAAAATCGTGGCGTCAAAGAGTCCAACACTTTTTCTTTCAACTAAGTAGATATTTTACTCTCTACCTTTTACTTTCTACTCTTTGGCTATTGTTTTTACGTGTGGCTGTGTTTTTTTTCATCTTTAAATTTGGATAAAGATTGGTTTCACACAGGTAAATGTGCAGTAGCTAGAGCATGCAGATGCAGGTAGTAGCCATATACTTAGACAGATGTAGGTACAACTTGTATGCAGATTGCATATATGTACAAGAGATTCTTCTCTATATATTATGTATTTCTATACTCATTCCATTTATTGTTTTGTACTTTACACTTGCAACTTGTAATAGTAATAGTGCATACATGGAAGAAACAAGCGGTATTAGAATCCAGTGTGTATAATAAATGTTGCCCGTATTTGTACTTTGTCCGTACACATCAAGACACAAGTGACTGAAGACTGAATGTGTGAGTAGGTAAAAATCGAATGAATTATAGCACGACTAGTTGTTGAAGATTACAGATAAATATTATTTTACATGTTAACGACAAGAAGTTAGTTCACTCCTATACGATTACTTGCTCGTTGCTCCTTGCTCGTGTGTATGTATAAGTTACAAGTTGAATTTTCATCAGCATATCACTTCACCTCACCTCACCCAAGTGAGTGCTTCACGCATGTATTTAATGGGCCATAGCTCATTCATTCCCAGATATTTTCCTCTTGTAATATTACACATCTAAAACAACATTAGAAACAAAACACGAAGAAGACCAAGACGAAAATGAAAACGAAGACGACTTTGACGATGATGATGGTGATGCACAAGACGAAGAAACTAAGTATGTTGCATTAGTTAATTTTTAATACACGAGCTAGACGACTAATCATGTGTGAGTACACTGCACACTGCACACAAGCCTGGAGTACACCTAAGAATTCTCAGTTCACGTGTAGCGTGTACTACATGTCATGTATTCATGTTTATTTGTACAACAAACACATAGTGAATAATACTTAGTCCAACCAAACCTAAATCTGAATAACTTCCGTGCTATTTGCCATCTTAGCATTCTGAATCTTCAAAATTCAAAATATGACCACAACTTGTAAGTTTCTCAACATACCAACATAACAAGAGCCTAAACCTACAATCTACAAACTACAATCATGTGACTATTTCTTAAAGCTAAAATCTCAACTCGCACCCGTGTTAAATAAACCCCATGTAAATAATCCTTATATCATGTTACAGCATCCACAACCTACAATATTCACAAAATAATAACAAAATAACAAACACTACCTAATACCTAATACGACTCATATCGAAAGAAGAGAACAACAAAGAAAGCATAAAATTACCCCACACGTACATATATTATACACTCGTGTATAGTGTATAGTCAAATGAGACAATAATTATTACTCTGTTACTTCGAGTACAAAATTACATCAAGGCATCAATTAGTAGAGCGCTTGCTACATATTACAAAGTATAAAATGTACAGAGTATTTATTAATCAACTTGCATTAATCAGTTTGCTAATATATTCATTCATACTTAGTGCTTAACTACAGAGTCACATTGTACAGAATACAGACTTTGTGTAATAATTATAATTTGATATCATATAAATGCAGACTTTGGTGTGTTCACTGTTCACTATTCACCCGTTTTTAATGTAATTAGACTCGAGCTAATTGTGGGTAAAGGTTAAGCAATGAGTTTGTGTATATGTAATGTATAATATGTACATTTTTTTGTAAATCTACATACGTCGAAAGACATGAAAGAAGGTAAAGATGGGAAAAAAACTTGCTTCATCAGCCATTTTACAACACTTCCCTTATGTCCCATAATAAATGACTGAATAATTACAAAGTACAGAGTGTACATATTATACTCACATGTTGTATGCATGTATGGTTGTACATTGTACATGTGCATCATGTAAAATGCGGATGATACTTTGCTCTAAGGAATTTCACATGGAAAGAGAACTTTGAAGATGAGAAAAACTCATGTGCTTGACTCTTGAGTCTTGAGTGTAGAATCTTGAGTGAATGTGTGTAAATTCTCTAATTTTTTCACAATGCTCAACATGAGATTTTATGTAAAACACATGCGTATTTGTATTTGTATTTACATAGAGGAAAATAAATATCTAGAAATATACATGGATAGATGAGTTGTAGATAGATAGAAATTATAGATGGAAATTTCAAACAAAATTTATTTGTTTAATATGAATAGACAAAAGGAAGCAGCTAGAGGCATCTACTTTTACTATGGAATGGCAATTGTAGTACAAAGTATAAAGTGTACACTGTACAGAATGTACAATACACATGGCACATTGTAGATACTTTGAGTAGACAGTAGACAGTCAAAAAATTCAAAAGTATGGATGAATGTGTATTGAAACCGATAGACTTGATAGTTTTTGTTTTTGAGGTTTACAATCTACAATTTACAATGCATACATCCATAATATAGAATATAGAACTACATGGACCCCCTAACAATAGATTCCACACATCAGCATGAATCGAAGAAAAATATCCAGCGAGTAATTAGTCTTGCTCAAAATCTTTCCTGCTTAATAGAGCTCATAAATTATTCCACTGACTCCACTTCTCCAGCAATCGTGTTTACAAATCCAATATTTTATACACATACAACATAGATACACACATACTTTCATGTATACCTCTTACACTGTTACACTGAATATTCTTAATTCCGAACTATGTACAATGCCCAATGTACAACAAACTTTGTATTGTCTTACATATTTGAGGAACTTTTTTTTCGTATACTTGTTTGTTCTTTATCTTTTTTAGATTTATTATTTAAAACTTTGGAACACTGAAACATTGGAACATTGGAACATGCATGCATTCATTAGAAACATGGAAAACAAATGCCTCCAGTTCGGCCCGGTTTCTATACAATTTCGTATAGCAAGCACAATCTCAAAAATCTAACTTCTAACCCTGTCGTAGATTTCTATCAGACTTTCTGGAAATGTAGGTATTATCATGTCCATTCAATCTATTCATAGGGTAGTCGTTTGTAAAAACCCTAGGAAAAAATACATTCTTCCTCGTTCAAGTGAGTTGAGATTTATCTACAATCAGTACGACTGACTGATCAGCCACCTTGCTTAGCCAAGTAATCAGTTAGATTTTACTGTCCACATAAAACTGAAATTTCAGCTAAATAACAAAACTACCTATAAAAATAATCAAACTTCTTGACAAAAACACAAGCTTACTTTTACTTCAAAAATTATTGGATTAGCAATTACAATACGAGTTATAACACCTGCACTTTCGAATTGGAAACAAGTAAAAGACTTTTTTTTTTAAATTAGCAGCGTATCATTTTCTTTCTTTCAACATTTCTTTGACGGTTTTTACTTTCAACTAAGTAAATCTAATTTAAGCTTTACCTCGTTACCATTTTTATTTACAAACACTTTCAGACCAAACGTTTGAGAAAAATATATTTTAAACACTGGGTTCACCACAATTACCGACACTTTAAGAGTGAATGTCGATTTACATACATGTACAATGTACATAAATGCTTCCTGCCTACCACTCACTTTCTACGTTCGTTGGTATTTGGTATTCTACTTCATTTAAAAAACTGTATCTCCCATTGTATTACATTTTATGGTGAATGCACTTTTTGGTTGTTTTACTTTCAAAGGAAATTTGTTAAAGTTGAATTCTGTTTGATTTATGTGTTTCACTTTCCAAAAGATTCGCCTAACCTTCATATACTGATGTCTCATGTATCCATACAAACTTGTACGTATCAAAACATTCAGCAATAAAAACTAATTAAGGTAAAGATGAAAACCTATGAGCACACGTTTGGATAGTCTTGAGTCTTGAGTGTGTTAAATAAAGTCAACAGTGTTAAAGGGATCGTTATAAATGTCATAATAAAATGATGAAGTGCCTATTCCCTATATGTTTAACAATAATATGCTACAATATAACTACTGTCTTGTGTCTTGTGTCTTTTGTAAAAAAGAAATAATAAAGAGTTGAAAGCCTTTAACATTTAATACAGTAATAAAATTAATAACGACATTTTGCTGACAAGTTCTTGGTAATTTATGATGGTAAAACTATTTGTTGCTGTGTAGTGTGAACATTTTTAATTAGTTTTTTTTCAGTGTCAAACCAGTTGCATGCCGAATCTTGTGTAAAACAAATACACATTTTAGGTATGATTTAAACAAGTTACAGATAGTATTATGTACTTATCTACTACTACGTCATTATTATTTACCTCATTTAGATAATGTATACATGTGGTACAACTTGCAAACTTTTGGATATCGTCAACATTCGACAAGTAAATGTTCATGTATTGTTGTTGAATTTGATAATTGAGTTGTACAAATTAAACTATTGGCTTCTTAAACTTTTGAATAATTGTATAGAACCTCTTGTAATACATTAAAACATATAGTATATATGACTACATATGCTTTTTTATTCTTCTATAGTACATGTACAGGAATGCCAATTTTTATATCTAAAGACATTTGAATAACCATGACAAGACGGAGTAGCACGGATCAGATCAAAGATCAAAGAGCAATGGCTTTACTACCTAGGTCGTCTTTTCTTGTGCCGTTTTGTTTGTGTAGGAGGTGCATTTAATTGGGAATATGAAGAAAATTAAAAGTGAAATGATTGTTAGAGAAATTATGATGATGTGTGTTGATAAGTATCATAAAGAGAGACGGCAAGAGAGAGAGAGAGGATGATTCTTGCTCTTTACTCTTTACAGATCCGTAGGTTGTATATTATGTAGGTATAGAGGTGAGAATTTTTTCTCAAGACAAGTGAAGCAATTATATTTATTTTGTTGTGTGCAGTGTGATTGTAATTATGTTTCATGCTCTGAGAGTGAGAAACCTTTTTATACAAGTATGCACTTAGAATGTGGCTAACATAAAAGAAGAACAAAGTCAACAAAATAACGACACATGGACATGAAACTTTGCTCATGTGGAACATATGAGCAATGAGCATCGTTTAGCATATAAAAAATAATAATAAACTTGTATCTTGTATCTCATATAACAGATAACATACATTTTAAAAATCTTTGGTCGTCTTCAAATTCCACAAAGATATATCTAAGACTGAACAGAGTGAAGATTCCACATTAGACATTACCTTTTATATTAAATTATCCGCAATTACATACACGTAACTTGTTTTTTCGCATTTGGGCAAAAAGTTTATGACTTTATAACGAGACAGACAGCAGAGACAATAACCTAGGGCAAGTTGGATTAAATATAGGTAAATATTTATTTTGGGTTTTCTTCTCCTACTTCTACTTCTATGCGTTATAAAAGAATTTATGACAATATTATACATGTTTCTAGACTAGTCAGATGTCATAAAATGGAAATGCATGCAACAAAAAATTGAATCCTTCAGCTCTATTCTTGCCATTCTCACTCTTCACCCCTCATACATATACACAATACATAGCCATGCAATTTAGTTCATGTACCGCTTATTCATTTATATATTCAACATGCACACATGTTCAGGGGAAAGTTTTCAAATGTAATGAATGGCTAGTTGATAGATTTATTGAAATACTAGTGTCCGTTTGAGTGATTAATATTAATACGGCTATAAAGTATGCTACAAAAATTAAATTGGAATTTTCATAGATAGGAATACCGCGAAAAAATAGGCACAACTTAAAAAATCTTTATCCTAAAATTTTATAATTTAGTAGTTTAGTATTCGGTATTCGCATTTTAAAAGCTAAAAGATAAGGAGAGGTGTAGAGGTTGAAGTTAGTTTGACACATGTGACGATAGAAACTTATTCGTACATCTTCAAATTGAATGAGATGTGTCAGATTGTATAAAATGAAATTTGCATACTAAAATGCATAAACTTGTGGAGAAAAAAACATAAGTATGACGAGTCAGCAAGACTGAAGACTGACAAGACATTAGATATTACTTATTGAAGCATAATCTGCATATTTTATGTACTTTTTTATGCACCTTGTAAATTGAGAATTGAGGATTCACCAAAAACTTAAATCATGGACGCATGCATTTTTTTTACGTTAAAGAAATAGTGTTTTCTTCTTTGAAAGAAAAATGCAAGAAAAACATTCAAAAAATTTCTATATAAACCATTGTTGATCATTAAAAAACCAAACGAACCTACCTTTGAAAAACTTTATGACTCTCATATGATGAGGCAGAAAAAATAGCAAAACCTTCCTTCCATCTTCTATCTAGATATTAGACATGCATTTGTCTGCCTGTCTACCCAAATGCAAAATTAATAACATGACAAGAATTTGCATAGAACAAGATGTTCAATACGTGTAAGGAGTAGAGAATGGAATCTCGATGGAAACGAGGCCTCGTTGTTTGAAAACAAGAGTCTCGGAACGAGACTCTCGATTTTTTTCGAGATTTGACTTCAAATTTTCATTCAAATTTTCAAATGAAATCTCGACTGGCCTCGAAATTCGAGAGTTTCTCGTTTCGAGAGTAACATTTTTACGAGACTCTCGACTAATTTCCGAGACAACAAATTCGAGATTCCATTCTCTAGTAAGGAGTAAGGAGTAAAGTGAGAGAGAGATGGTTTTTTTGGTTGAATATCCCTGTGTGGTGATGTTTTCTAGTATCTGGTAACTGGTAACTGGTAACCAGCTAAATGATGAAAGAATAGAGAAATACGAAGAACTACTTTGTAAAAATCTGACAGTCAGTCTAGAGTCTAGGTGATGTGCCTTATGATAGCATGGAAAAAAATAAGATGGAAACCTGTCTTATCATGACAACATTTTCAGATTATATTACATTACGCGCTCCGCAATTTTATCCCTCTAACAAGCAGTCCAAACAAAAACGAGTGAAGAACAACTGACGGGAAAAAAATAAAGAAAGTCAAGTACCCAAACAAAATTCTCAAGTGAGATGTGTACATGTACTCAGTACTCACTAGTGATGTCATAGTTAATTTGTTACAGTTCTCCACACACAATGAATTCCACTGTTTTGTCTCTTGTTTATTTGTTCTTTGGTGCATATATTTGGTAGTTGGTGTACGTATTAAGAGACTCAAGACTCACAAGTCAGTATTCAGAGCTCAGAGTGGTGAATGGAATACGACACTACAACAAGGCAACCTCAAATCATCATAATATACTATTCGGAATA
The DNA here is from genome assembly GCA_034698265.1 of Sminthurinus aureus. Taxonomy (NCBI): domain Eukaryota; kingdom Metazoa; phylum Arthropoda; class Collembola; order Symphypleona; family Katiannidae; genus Sminthurinus; species Sminthurinus aureus. The sequence goes on along the minus strand of JAQGBH010000306.1, from coordinate 30,912 downwards.
GTCTATTCCCTATTCACTATGCATTCTTTAGATGTATGATGTATGATACATGATGAACAGTAGTATTACTAGTTCTCTTGCCTGAAAATCTGTCACAGTCTGTGTCTCTCCTTCCCTTTGTACAATTTACATGTGCCATATATATAATATAATCTAATATCCATACAGTCATCTTGTCGTCTTTGTGGACATAAATTCTTTTTTATTATTTATACAAACTGGAAAATCCATACTCCATACTCCATACTGTTCTGCTTCTTTCTTCTTCTCGTGTTTGAGATTACTTCAAAAAACTATGTATTTTTTGTAAAAAACATCCTAACTATCATGTGTAATTATTATGTATACATTACTGTAGAATATTCAGAAATTAAGCTGCCAACCAAAATTTTCAACTCACTATTCTCAAAGCCATGACACATAAACATTATGGAAAAAGTATGAGTTATACGTTATACGTTATGCGTTAATTGTGCAGAATTGAAGGTTGAAGCATACACATGAGATACATGTAACTGGTATCAAAATACTAACACTTGGCGAAGAAAGAAGAATGCAAAAGGGAGTAAAGAGAAGAAAAGCATTGAAAATAGATACAAGATTTATTCACCGAGTTAAATTGTCACTAACTTTATCGTCACGTCAATCCTCGAGACTCGAGACATCGAGAAATAGAGCCTTCTCCTTGACGGTGACTATATTATAAATGAAGCTAAACAATACACATGTATGAAAAACACCATCAGAGTTTGAGTTCAGATCTCAGATTCTCTTTTTAGGAAATAGTAGTAATGGAAAACAAACAAGCAGCTAGTAAGTTGGTTACATTTTTCAGTGATACTTTCATTGTACACATGAACAAATGTACATTGTTTCAAGTCTGAGTGGGAGTAGAAGAAGGTGGAGAAGAAGACAAAAGATAAAGAGATGGCTATGGTATTTTTACAACATATTCAGTATTCAGTGTTCATGTAAGTTTATACTCTATAACCAGTATACCAACTATCCAACTATACGTGTACAATGAGAAATATAATAAGACAGGATAACATACATTCTTTTTGATTTCTTTTGATTTCAATGCTCTGACACCTGCCAAAAGTTGGAGTAAAATACTGCTGTTTTAACTACTTTCCTCCTCCTCCTCGTCTTTCTACAGCTAACTTTATTACCTTTCTTGATAATATACACACTTATTTATATGAACAATTTACTTTTGCGTCCTTTCACATTGTACAATTATTTATTTGAATTCATATACTATATTTTCTATGTCAAATTCTCCTAAATAATTAAAATCCTTCTACAATCCATAAGCATATGAGAGCACTATTCAAATTTCCTATGCTTTGATTCTTTGATACTTTGATTTCCGATGAACCCAGTTCGTCTGATCTCTGATATTAAATTAAATGATGTAGAATGTACTGTGTAGAATATCGAGTGAAGGAGGGACATCGGTAAAACATTTAGACACATAAACATTTCACTACTCTGCTTCACTTTACAAACAAGAATGAACATTTTCGGGTTAATTGACCACTGTACACTGAACTGCGCATACTTTGTCCTTTGTGCGCCGTTTACTGTACACAATACACAATACACAATACATTACACTGAGTGGAGTTACAAACGAGAAGAATACAAAGTAAGAAAAGGGGAGAGGATCAAAAAGAAATATATGGCATATATTTCTTTTATCTGTGCAAATACGCGTATCTGACTTCTGATAACATGAACATTGAACATGCACATGAACATGAGCTTGAGAGATTTAACTAAAAGACCGTGTAGGTGAGTAAGCAGTTCAAAGGTAGTAGTAGCAGCTTTCATTCCTTTTAAATCCGCGTTTAATGTATCTCCTGGATAATCCTATTAGGGATTGTGTTTGAAGTGCATCGCCGACGTCGACGTCGACTGACGATGCAACTGGTGACTGTATCATTTATCTATTCGGCGTACGGCCGTACATTTGTTGTTATTGTTGTTGTAAGACCCTAACTCTATAAGATCGCCAGACAAGTCAGATGATTTGAGATGAGGCCAGACCAGATCAGCCTTAGAAAAAAATCCATGTTGGGATCTTCAACTACATCAGTCTGCATTCTGTTCTTGTTTTTTTTACTTTAGAATTTCAATAAAATAATGCATACTTGATTCCATTTCCAAACAAAATAGAGAAAAGGAAAGAGAATAAAAAGTGCCTACATCATCCAACCAACCAATTCATGGATTACAAAAGAAACAAATATCAATGGTATTTAAAACAGCTTCAAAATTCAAAATTCAAATACAGATGCACTATAGTAAAACAGGCTAAAAATTATTATGCTCATCTTCAATCCTTCTTATACAAATATTTAAAGTTTGCCAAGAATTTATGTATAACGTATAATCTTTACGTGACTTGAGATTCATGACGTGAGTACAAAGTAGAAACTAATACATAATACAAAATTTGAATGGACAAATACACATCATACTTCATTCTTCGTACTTCATACTACAGATATGAATGCATAACTGAACTTGGAAATTTAAATATCTGATTCCGATTGTACAACATACAAATATTGTCTGCTGTCTACAGCAGTGAGGCAGCTAATTTGCCTCTCAACACCCACACAAAATCGCGACTCCAAGTCACAAAACCTAAAATACAAAAACCTAAACAACCATTATGATAAATTATGTATGAACATGGTTGTTTTAAAAAGTCATTGGCTGTTGTGCGTGTGTGTGTTTGTTTTTTGTGTGTAGACATATTCAAAATAGACGTACATACATACTAAAGTCACTACGACAAACCTCATGGAAAATAATAATAAATGAAGAAATACAAAGTAAACACAAATGAGCAGTGCATTTATATTCATAAACGTGTATACAAACTTATATAAACTCAAACTCACATCTCACATCTAACAATTAAAACTGCAAGTTTTAAAACGCACAGTTTATTGAACTTGAGAAAACAAAGTCTTTGTCATTCGTGAATACTAAAATATTTGAAGAAAACAAGGGCAAAATTGCAGCTATACAAAATAATAAGCTCCACACTAATTATACGAATAATTTACTTTAAGCATTAAGCATACATAATAACATGTATAAATCATGCTCATTTAAATATTTTAAAACTAAAACCATGTTTATACGACTTTAAACTCTATTACGTATTTCCAATCATTCATTCGTTTAAAGAAGTAGTTCAATGCGTAATAATATGACTTTTGAACTAAAATAATAATAAATCTTTCTTAGTTTCTAGATTAAAGATGGGTGAAATGAAACGAATAATCGTAACGGCACAATATTTCAAATAAGATATGTGGAACGAAATAATGTATGAAAGTTGTGAACATTTTTAATGTTTCCACTCAATGGTTCAATATTGTACTAGTGAGATTGCACAATTTTGCTATCAGTACTCACGAAATCAATGTAAAGTAACGTACTCCTGAATTTTTTTACAATCACACTTTCTTCTTTGAGTACATCCCCAGAATATTGAGCAAATCTACCAGAGCAAATGTATGTAGTAAGTTCAAACAGTACTCAGTACATTGTGGACTTTAGGCTTACATGTGAAGTAGAATGCTTTTAGACAAATCAGACAGAGAAGAAAAATGACCATGTACATAAATTCTGTAGTTCTAATCAAGATATAAAATCCCGATTTGTACTACCCTAAAAGTCTTGTGGACTGTGGGCGTTTTACTGTCTATAGTGCATCAGTTCCGCTTACACGTTTTTTTTCTTGATAAACAGTGATAAAATAATATTATGATGTTTTCATTTTTCATATTGCATAAGATCATGCTTTTCTCTTATACATAACATATATATGCACAAGCAGATACATCATACATCATATTTTGTATGTTGTTCTTGTGTGTGGCATACGAAATGCACAACTATAAACTATACAGATAGACAAAAGACATGCACATTATAACGTGTAATCTCAAGAAACATTTTGATAGTTTGTTGTTGATTCATTTGACTCTTTCTTCTTTTTTTTTCTTTCCTTGTCCTCTCCCTTTCTTCTATTACAAATCCACGTGAAAATCAGAGACCAAGTGCCAAAAAATGTTGAGTCGTTCATTTTTCTGTCAAACAACATCACGTACATCATCATACATTGTCCAATGTACATTGCACATATGGAATGGCATGGTTATGGTATTGGACACGTATTCGATATTAGATGTTAGATACTACATACAACCCTCCTCATTACTGTACATGGTACAATAAAAAAAAATATTACATCAGAATGTAAAGAAAAAAACAATGCAAACCATATAACAATAATATTATACAATTGCTCATTATTATTATTACTATTGGGAGTGAAACAATCCTACGATCCTACAAGAAAAATGATGTCTCTGCCTGTGGAAAATTAGCTGTCGCTCTAAATAAATATGTGTATATACAGTTTAATTCTTCAAATAAGTAATATAGTAATAATTCAAGTACGAAATGTAATATCTATCTCTCCGCTTGAGGAATGTGAAATGTGAAGCACACGTTGAGAATTAAAAAGAGATTTGTATTGACAACTGACGTGACATGACAATGATAGACCGTGTGGTGAAAGAGTCAGTGTGATTTATAAGTTTGCGAATAATAAACTAGATGCATGTATCTTTTTATTGAGACAAAATAAGTTGTGAAAGGAAACTATGCTAAACATCCCTACTTTTATGTGTATTTAGTATTTACTTATACCGTATAGCTTATAGCTCAACAAGAGAGAGAGAGAGAGCGTACGGAGAAGAAATCAAACCAATCCATTCCACCTACAGCTACGATAATAGACAGTCGATTCTTGTTCACTAATTGAACGCCAGAAATAGTCTCTCATCAACATCATGGTCCATAATCCATAATTTATGCATAGGCTGTGGTAATATTACATGGTATGGAAATGGAAATGGAAACCATGATGAGAGAGGGAAAAAATGATTCAAAAGTGCTTCTGTCATTTTTGATTTACCTTTTTGCTAGTGGTTTAACTAATACTATTTGATGAAACGTGTTGTAAGGATAAGAGAGGAACCGAGGAAGGATATTTAGTATTTAGCGAGAGAGACATGGAGAGAAAGGAGAAAAGAGTAATGCGTGTGTGGGGGTATTTTTCTTATGGTATTTGACTACTACCTATACTTTTTTTCCTCTGCTCCTACTATCACTACTACTACTTAAGCTGGCTACTTAGTACTAAAGTCATTCATCACCTTCTTCTATGACTCGTACACAATGCACATTTGCATTTACTTCATGCAGGGAGTTAGAACGGAGCATCCACACACCCTTTTGTCAAGCACATCTCATTTTGACACATTACTCTCATAATAATATTTTCTATATATCTACTACATATACTGTATAGCATGTAGTATGTCTGTGGTATTCATAACTTCAACAAGAGAAGTACAACAAGAGGAAGATGAAGGAGGCTGAACTTTTGATCAACACACTGTTGTTTAAGAATACAATTTGAACATCAAGTATTTACATAATATGTAGTTCCCATACCACTTAATTTGCTCACTATCTACTTCTGTAATACACTATTTAGACATGGTTCGTCTTTATGAATACATGTACTTTCTACATAGGTATGTTTATTGTAATATGTTTATTGGTTTCGTTATAGCTGTCTCTTTCCTCCCGTGTATAAATACTAATACTAAATGCTATATAATATAATATAGTAGTAATAGTTTTAGTAATTTGGATGCTGATGATGTTTTCTGTGGCTAGTGGGCAGGTTCTGGTTATTAACCAAACGACAGCAACAATCCTATTCCATTCTTAAACTCATCAACAACACACAAAGACAGATAGGTACTTTGTAAAAAAAATACACATTACACATTATTATTATTATTATTATTGTTTTCTACATTTAATAAATTACTTATTGCACACATAATATATTATGACTTATCTAAATCACACTTGCATAAATTAATACAGATTCAGATATTAGTGAGAGTTTTTATCATCCCTCCCACAGGCATGAAAATCTTCATAAGTGAATCTTTTATCATATGATTTTTTCTCTGAATTTTGATGTAATTATCACAGACTGCAAATTATATGGATATCATTCACTTTTTTATATTAATGTAAATGTAGATATAATAATGGGTAAATCTGGGTGATGTGGAAAAATCAGATCAAGAAAAAATAACTTTCATGTCATTTGTCTTTTTCAAGAGCACCAGAACAAGTAACAAGTATTGCAGTCATCAGGATGAGGATAATCAAAAGTAAATCATGAATCATGTCTTGTCATGTATTATGTATTATTTAGCATATTTAATGCATAACAAAAGTCGTAGACTTTCAAGTGAAAAAAGTTGAAAAGAAGTTAAAAGAAGAAAGATGATAAATACTTTTTTTCATCAGAGGAAATTAAACATGGATAATGACGTTATGAAAACAAAATGTACACAGGAGTCCGAATAAATTCAAAATTTCAAAATTCAAAATGCATTCAGCATAGCCATAACTTCAATGTCATCCTAGCTTTTCCTTTTTCCATCATCATGCAGTTTGATGTTTGATGACGATGGGGGTGAGCACTGAAGCATCAGAGACAAAAGAGACAAAAAAAGATCTCTTCAATGTTGAAAACTTATCGTACAGTCATTCTACTTCAAACACAGTATATATAATGTACAATAATATATGCACTTGACAGACGTGAGAAGTACCATGTTCTTTCCCTTTCTATACACACGAAATTTTAGCTTGCTAGGAAAAGGCCTTAAATTTTCAAGAAAGCAGTAATATGTAGGTTTAAAAGTGAAACAATGCATAAGTATATTAGTTATATTTTTCGTATTACAAAAGTTATTATTATTATGTAATGAAATTTGGCATCGTCCTATTTTTAAAAGTAAATAAAAAACATTGGGCTCTACATGTGACATGGGATAATTTCTGATACAATTATAGCTATACCTGTGTGGATTTTTAATGCAAAATCCATTGAAATGTGTGTAGTACAAGAATCAAACCCGTAAACAAAATAATCAGTATAGTTTTGTCGTATCATGTATTGCAGCACAGCGATTTTATTCAAAACTCTGATTTGGAGCTTCAATATTGCATGTGTGAACTTATAATACCATGAACTTTTATGGCATCACATTCACTCAATATTTGCTAGCGTTTACTCTTGTTTCACGTTGTTTATAAGTATTTACATGTAATTTCCATGTTCGCTTCTCCAAAGAATGCCCAAAAATAATGTGCGCCTCGACTACCTGCTCAAAGTCATGTCAGTGACAGTAATTGAATTCATTTTCGTAATTGAATTGAAATGCGGATAATTAGACCAAAGATATAAATACAAGTACATACAGTGCATTATGTACATACTCGTGTACGTGCATTTTCACTTTATTCCATGTACTCAATGATATAAAAGTACTGCTCAGCTCAAAATAATTAATGATTATTATTATTTGAGTCGATAAGAAAAAGGGAAATGTCAGTATTTATTTTTTATTTTTATACTGTTAAATGCATATTGCATATTATACGTATGTGCTCAGCACTGATTACTGACATTGGAATTCCACAACACAATTAACATTACTGTATAAAAAATAGACATAAATAAAGCTATTGGTATACAGTATACAGATAGACATGAGCTGGGCAACTGGACGGACGTCAGGTTGTCGAAGAATTTTGTAAACAAAAAACGAACGCAAAAAAAAATCAATTCATAATTCATACGATCTCATTTATACCACGCTTGACTGCAAATACTAAAAAAGAACCTGGGTGTATATGAGTAGAGAAAAACATGAGGCAGAAACCAAAGGAGTTATTGGGAATGGATTGGAAAATTGAATATTGATATTGATAAGGGAGACAAGCGTGGCTGGATCTGAATTTTGAAATTGGTTTTTTTCTTGTTCTTGTTCTTCTACTTCTCAATCATAGTAAGTTGCCTGGAACGTTTTTTTTTGTTTCTCTCTCCATGAATATTGTATAAATATATAATATTATACATGTGCTTTTGTCTATAAATTTTAATCTCAAATCTCTTGACTCCCGAGGAGGGAGCTATTGGGAAATGAAAATGAACTAAATCAGATTGCAGGAGCACGCTCTTCAAATTTTTAAAGGGTACACAAGTTGCTGGTGCCTCTGAAATTTATGTTACACATATCATCATCATTTTATGCGTACTAGTGTTCCAGGTTAAAATTCAGTTCAAGCAGGCAGGCAGTTATGAGTCAAGTCAGCTATGAGTCAAGTCAGCCTTGAGACAAGGAACATCTCATTTTCCAGAATGAAGTGCAATTATAGTGCTTTTCACCCGTACTTGTTTCACTGTGTTCATTCTTACTCATAAAATGTTTCAGAATGGCTCGCTCCCTCTCTCTTTTTCATTCTCTCTTTCTCTGGATTCGTGTGACCAAGTGCCCTTGAAAAACATTTAGAAGATACGTACAACGTCCTATATAAACATGTTCCAGAACTATTTACTAAACGATGAAAAGAAACACCTTATACACGTATATAATGTATTACATGTGTATGGAAACGAGGAACATAACCGAAAAAAGAAGTAAGAGAGTGAAACAATATTATATGTAAGGATAGTTGCATTTCATATCTATTGCACTAAAAACATTTAATATTTAATGAGGTTACGTAAGGTAAAAGAAAGTGTACACTTATGACCATACAACCCTTTGTTATGTCATGTTGTATGTTGTTTTTGTTGTTGTTGTTCTTTTTTGTTGTAGAGTTTTGTTGGAGTAGTGAAAAATACAAAACAGTGTTGTCCTAAAAGTTGTGTTCCATTACGTTATGTAACGAGTACATGGTAAAAAGGAACCGGCATGTAGATGTACGTCGCAAGTACAGAGAGTATATATAAAAGGGATGAGGAGAATGTGAGACAGAGAACATACAGTAAACTGAACAGAACACACCCTCCTGATACATTCCTTGAGGTTAAAGGGGTGCATAAGCTTATGCACATTTTGTTTTTCAAAGTCCACAAGTACACACTACACACACTCTACATCTACAAGATATATGCAGGATCCAGGATCCATAGGAATACACAATACACAGATACTTTAACATATGTATCTAGTATCTACATATATATTTGTGTACACAATCCAGTCCACAATCCATGTACACAGGTAAAACGAAGGAATGAAGAAGAACCTTAGATTATAATCGCTTGATTCCTTTTGTCTTTATAGAATAGTTCTATTTGTATGGAACTATGAAAAGAAACCAAAAGGCCGAAGCCGAACAAGATGAGGAAGAAGAAGAGGAAAAAATTAAACAAGCCTCTCTCTCTGCATATACACATGTGTGCATTTTGGAGTCTCAAGTCAGTCTAAAGGGCCTTAAGGGACCGAATTCATCGTGAAAAAGGTTGGCGACCACCACTAAGTCCAAGTCAAAAAAGTAAAACCAAATCTAAATCTGAGCTAGTGCAATAAAGTACTTTTCAATGTTGCTCCTCATAATGTAACCAAAACATCTACACACTATACATGCCATTGAGACTGTTCTTCCTTCACTTTCTTTCTTTAGTTTGGGTGGAGCCTTTAGTAAGACAGAGAGTAAGAGAGAATCAGAGAAAGAGCGAGAGGAGAATCATTCTCCATAGTTTAAACTTATCCAGCCAGCTCTGTTTCTCGTTATATGTATACCTATTTCAAAACCCGGGTCATGAATCTCCATCAAAAGCTTTTTCTCTTAATCTCTAACACACACTCTCTCACACATGTATAAATATACGCAAATGTATACTATATGAGAAACCAATAATAATAATAATAATAATATTATTATTATATAAATGGACTCCATACAAAGCTGACTCTCTCCAGTTCTCCACGTGAACCATTTCATGCAAAGATTTCAATCCGTATTATCCATGATCCATGCTATATCCGTCTTAAACTATTCCATTGTATTTCACGGTATGGCATAAGTACGTAATACTATATATTCCTACATCATGTATTTTTCATTAACATCATAAAATCGGAATACCATCAAGCACCTCATCACTGACGAATATAACCATGCCGAAAGCGGACTGAACAAATCCCCAAATAAAAAAAACAGTCTTTGACAAGCGATTAGAATAAATTACCACTCATTTTCAGCTTATACCATTAACTTCTACCTTCCACACAGATCTTTTATAATAATATACACACATGTATACTATGATACCGTACATCCTATAATACAACTACACTTTATATATATACTGTCAAAGTGTCGGTGTTTTCTCTTTCGGGTGAAAGAGAAAAAAAAATCAAGCATATCATTTGAAACCACTTTTATTTTCTTTCAATAGCTAAAGCTCTAACTTCACCTTTTGTAATCTATATAATCTGTTATTGTGGCCTATCATCATAGCTTAAATGCTATACTTAAATGACTATATTATTATTAATTACTATATTATACTGGAAAACTAAAGGATGAAAAAGGTACTGCACATACTCATTTACAAGTACTTTCAAGGTGATGAAAGAAATAATACTGAATTTTTTTGTATGTAGTATAAATTATGTAGATATGTGTACACATTTGGAGCAAGGGATAATTTCGTATACAATAAAAACCAAAAGTGATTTACTAAAAATATCATCAATATTACTTGTTTTTCAAATTACTTTTTTTCAATAAAATAATTTTCAAATAAAACATGAAATGACTTTCAACAATACAAGAATAGAAGGGTTAAAAAAAACAACAAGAATAAACGGATAAGACGTATTGCTCAATGGAAAGTACCATGTTCTATGGACATGAAAACTGGAGACTAAAGAATTATGTAGATTGTATGTTGTATGTAATGTTGTGTGAAATGGAGAATGTCCAAGTACACTACAATAATAATAATAATAATAGTGATGATGATACAACAAATACTTATCCAGCGTCCAGTGACTTTTTCCAACAAGCAAAATAAGAAAAAGAGGAATATAAATCAGGTGGTTGGAGTCTTGAGGTTGAATTGATGTTGGAGAGTTGTACTCTCACAAATTCTATCCATAGCCAGTGAATTTGTACCATGTACCTCTAATGTCTACATACAGTTATAAAACTACAATTACTTACAAATGTAGTAATCCATTGACTTTACTACTATACAATAGATTCCAGGTTTTATTATGTTCCAAGATAAGAACATAGTATATAGTACATACAATGCTGTTCGATGTAAAAAAAGAGCGAGAAAAACAGTAAATGAGCTAAGGTAAAATCCTACTACATACTAGACACTAGATAAAATCATCAATATCATAATATAATATAAGACTACAGTATACAATGTGTATTTACTATTTACTTGTTAAAGAACGAAACCATCAAGAATCTCATTGTATTCAATTGGTTGAATGCTACACTGCTTCTTCAAAAGAATCAACATTTTTTTAAAGCGCAAATTATTCTATATATTCATACTTTTATACATTCAACTACTAGCCACATACCCACATGTAAAATACAGACAGAAAACTAGATACTAGACAATACAGCATATGCGTATACATATAAAACTCGAATAATCATAATCCCATCAACTTTTGCCCTTGTGGTTTGATCTGACCAAGAAAACTACAAAGTTCTTCACCGGAAAAATTCATTATTCGTATCCTACATCCTATATGAAACCCTACAATAATGTATATATGTACATTTGTGCATGTTTTGTACACAAAAGTAGTAGAACTGACCATTATTACAATTATTATTATTACTATTACCCTGACAAAAACAGGTGTCTTATTCTCCTTCTGTATGAAAAAAAAAGCAAATATAGTTTGTTCAAGTTACCTCAGTACAGTTATTGCATTTGTTATTACTACCTAATATTATTATTATTATTATTATTATTGTGTAGTACTTACATGAAAAAGTAAAGTTTTTATAATTTCTTTTTGATTTTACAATTTCATTTCATTGACTTTTCATACATGAGCATGTAACTTTGCTTTTTTTAGTTATAAACTGAGTACCGTGAAAACACTTTTTGCTTGAAAATTCCGTGACTTCATTTCTATAACTGTCAGTTATTTATTTTTTTTAGCAACGCGTTGGAATGATAGCAAAGGAAACTAGAAAAAATAACAATGTTTATCCGTATTACTGCAACAACAGAAAAGTACAAAATATATAGATACATATAAATTTAAAAAAAAAAATATCATTGAATTATTACTGCTATTGATTCTGTATTCTGTCTACTTATCTTTCCCTATTCATTGTGAAACAATAATTATAACATTCATATTTATAAATGTTCGTTTTTGGCTTGTGGATTTGATTAGCAATTACTGCATGATTGTACTCTATACAGTGTATTTGACACAGTAGATCTATCATAGATCATCTATGAAAAAGACGCATAATTGATATTTTTATTATTGAGATTATTACGATATATATTATAGCTTATCAAACTACACAAAGATATATATTTTTTTCTTATTATGGGAACTGTTGTATTAACTTGTTGTTGTCACTTGGCTTGAGTCAGTCACTCTTGCATACATTTGCCATATCTGTATAAAGTAATATTATATTGAGTATCGAGTAGTATTGTTTAGTCTGGGATAATCAAAAGATTATAGAAAATGATTAAATTGAGTCATATTGTTTGTTATACGCAAAAGGAAGAAGGAAAATACACAGGACAGATATATTTTAAACTCTTTCTCCTCTCTACTTAATACAATGGAATAAAAAAAGTTACACAATTCTTCATCGGCTCTCGCTGTATCTTTGAGACGTAATATTGTACATTATATACAACATGTAGAAAATTTCAAATGAAATCTACAAACGAACCAAGTTTTGCCTTTGAGCACGACACAAATAATAATAATAGTAATAGTAACAGGAGTAAATAATAATGAAGAGAGATATATGTCAAATTGTCAATTTTAAGATCCACATATACATGGCTATTTTTTATTGGCCTACCTATTATACAAGAAGATGAAAAAATACGGATAAATAATTGCTCGCTTAAGTATTGACAATCAAATAGATATAGACATGATAATAATGATGATAATCGTAAAACTGAAAGTAAAAACGACAGAATGGTCCCATCTCAAATGAAGTACATTTTATATTGGTACATTTACATATAAACCATACGGTTAATATTATCCTCTGCTATCTAATCAAATCAAAATGAGAAAAATTTTACACAAATGACTTTTGATACTCAGCTTCCAACATTCGATGCCAACTACCAACCGATTTGTTATTGTACAAATATGACATGATTGTGTTTTTGAGAAACAAATCTAAGAACCGTTTTTTCTGATCCTCATCACAGATCCTAATCAACAAATCAATATTACATAATACTCATCAATATTGATGTTAATATGCATAACTATATTTACGAACTTCCAAAGTACTTTAAAATATTTAAATAATTACAGTGCTGTGTGGAGTGTGAAATCCACACTGTGGATAATAATAAAATAAAAAATAAAATATATAAAAGTAATGAATACAAGACTTACCGGTTTCAATTAATGATTAATGAGCATTTTCCGATTCACTGAATGTTCCACAATTAAAATTAGCTTCACCAATAACCAATTATAACTAATAGTAGTTGAATAATTAAACTCAAAAAATCAATTATTTATGTTGTAAAACTAAAAACTAAAACTGTTGAAATTTTTGTGAACTGCTCAAAATCCGCGGAAAATATTATTTTCAAAATAATTTGGTCTGTTTTTTATTTTGTGTTTGCGTGTTTTTTTCTAAAATGAACTTTTTATTAAAATATTTAGTGTTTAGTGTTTATTTAAGTTTTAAGTGCTTGAAATTATCTCTGTATCTGTGTATATCCAGTGTCTATATATAAAGTTGACAACAATAGAAAACAATAGCAAATAAAAACCGGTGTCATACCACAAAACAAGACTCACAGAAAAATCATCAATGGAGATGACTCATTGGAACAAAATGTTAAAAAAATTCTTTCGTCTTCGTCACAAATAATGTAAGTCAAAAACTTTATTATTATTGTAATTTAAATATTGTTTGCACTGTTTTAATTGTCGTTAGTATATGGAGTGCATTTTTGTGTTAAAACGATCCAAAAAGTCGTATGTAAATGAGTAAATACACGCACTTTAGTTTGTTTACACATCAAGCATCAAGACTTGATACTTGATACATATTATAGAACCAGAATATAATAATAATGTAGAATTCATGAATACTTTACATGTATTTGAATCTCTCACGTAATCACTAACACGATTGTTGTTAAAGTAAAAAGAAGTTTTAGATGTATGATTTATGATCTGAACCATCAGAATATCAGAAATAAAGATCAAATAATTTTCTTTCGTCTTTCCTCTAGCGAAAAATCAGCATGATATAATAATAATATTGTCGAAAACAGTTGATATATTGATAAACATGCAAATAGGAAGTAAGCACATGAAGGGATAATAATGTTTGGTTTTTGATAGTTTGATGTCTTAAATAATTCACAACACTAAATAATAGACAGCGAGATAACTTGAAATCTTGAATGACAACAATAATAATTATGGACATAAGTAGTAGTTGACAGAAAACAAATAGTTGCCGTGTTGTTTGTATGTATACACATTAGCATGTGTGTATATCTGTAATCTTTAATCTTTTGATGATTCTTGAATTTTTGAGTTCCTCATGAATATAGATGTATCCAAAAATCCAAAGTATATTCTAGTAGGGTATTGATGATTTTACTATACTAAATTATTTTACACTCGTACACATTATAGTTATCCTCTACTTCTTCTTTTTTCTTCCTTCTCTTTCTTCCAGACAAGGCAATAAAATAACTGTAGAACAAGACGGTGAAGAAGAAGAAGAATAAAATATGCAGCAAAATTTTTTTTTATTCAGGTTTGATTGGGATTTTAATTGACGCTACACCTCACGCTCATTGAAAAGGGTTGTAGGTTGTACAAGTAATAACAATGACAATAATATGGGCAATAATACTGATATTTATTGTTAGTATTATACCATTAGTGGCCCATGTTTCACGCACATTCACCATACACACAGTTGGATTAGATTGAATTTGTTCATCGTTTTTCCCCTCTCGTTTTATTTTTTTTATTTTTTTTATTTTTTTTTATTTTCTCAGTTATGTTAACTGATCACTATCATAATCTTGACAAAACGTGAAGTAGTTAGTAGTTGGGTGAATTTTCCATGTTTATTTTATGTCCACAATAGTACATATGTAGTAATACAGTAATAATAATGCTTCACTGTTCACTGCTCACTTCCCGTAGAGAATCCACATAGAGACAGTAACCGCATAATATAATAAGGGAATTGACACTAAATAATTTCCATAAAATGACGATGAGATGATCCTCTGTTTCTTTCCACTGTTATGTTTGATGAATAAAATTAGCAAAATGTTAAACGATAGTAATCAAAACAGTTAACTTATCGCAATTGAATTTTTTATTTTCACTAAATTTTTAAAATATTAACTTTCTTTCTTTATTTCTTTCAAACAACTTACACACTATTCGAATTTAAGCTTCAAAACGAGGTTCAAAATTTCAAAACTGGTTAAGGTTATGATCGTACTGATACAATATCGGTAAAAATTGAAAAAATCTCGGACAGTATTTGCGAGTAGTGCCTTGATGCTCAACTCATAGTTGAATAAACAGGTGTGTATAGAAAAGAAGTCTTACAGCGGTGTTTGCTGGTGTGGGTGGTGAGAATATCGGGACCTCTCTCGCTGTATATGCTTGTGAATCTCTCTCTCTCTTTCACTCTGTCTGTCTTGCTGATGGTTATCAGAATCTTTTCTTCATACAAACGTATAAAGCGTGAGTGTCTGTATACGGAGGGGTCTGTGCATGCACACAACTACGACTATTACTATTCCATCCATTCTCTCTACCACTATGTGTACACATAATACCATACACCATACATTACTCTGTGTTTAAACTGACTGTGAGAATGCATATGATTTTCCTTAAACGAGTAGTGGAAATAAGAAGAAGAAGAAGAAGAAAAGTGTATTTACAATTTTTACTACATATTATTCTCTACTGAGAGTAATAGTAAAGGTGGTAGAAATGATGCTGAACATCCTTTCTCACATAGTCAGTGTAAAATATCTACCTGTGTATATAATACTGTTGTTTTGTGGCTGTTGGTGCTATTGTGCATAATATAATATATTTCCTTCCATTTCTTTATCAAATGCAAACTATCGGTAATGGGTATTTAGTATGCACCTTACATCTATGCTTATTTGAGAGAGGATCAAGCTCGAATGAATAAATGAATTTATTAAACTATGCACAAGAAACGGCGTGAGTACGTAAATATATATATGTACGTTCTCGTTCACCTGAGTTTACTCACATATGTAAATGTCTTCATTGGAAAAACACTAGACTCGTGTGAGTGAAGTGTGGAAGGTACAACTTTGAATATTTTGGTAAAATAATTGTATAATAGCTCATTAAAATCTTGTAAGTGTGTAAAACTTGAGTTTCTGACTTTTTGACGTGTTTTTCTTAATGTATTACCTCTATCGCTGACTTTTGCTGTGTATTTCCATTTTGATGGAATACTTAAATTTACCTGAACCCTATCTACGCAATTTATTATACACAAAGGCGAGAAAAAAAATTGCCGGGGTCTCTGGAATAAGTGTTAGGTGATAGCTCTCACAAGTTTTGGACACATCATAATACTTAATATGGAAAGTAGGTAGCGTATTTAGTTTTTTTTTAATTTATACCAATACATTGAGAATTCCTAAATTTTCCTCATATAGATACATACTTTGCAAAATCTGTATAGCATGAGAATATCTTTAGTAATATTTATGCTAGTTTACAAAATGTTATAGAATAACGAATGATAGAATATAGAATACATATATAGTTG
The DNA here is from genome assembly GCA_034698265.1 of Sminthurinus aureus. Lineage (NCBI taxonomy): Eukaryota > Metazoa > Arthropoda > Collembola > Symphypleona > Katiannidae > Sminthurinus > Sminthurinus aureus. The sequence continues at coordinate 13,914 of JAQGBH010000306.1, read as the reverse complement.
ATTGTAGATTGTAGAATGAATAGCCAAAACTTGACAATAATTGTGAGGGATTAAACAGCACAGTTGAGAAGAAAATACGATAAAGACAGATATAGATAAAAGAGATAGAAGGATAGAATGTAAAGGTCCAACTTAGGTTAAATATTTAACAGGGAAAACCAGGGGCCAAACAAAATCAGAAGATGAACGACTCTCTACTTTACACTTTACACCTTCCACGTCCAGCTGTCTAATATTATACGTTATACGCGGTGTACACTTTTCACTGCTTTTGTATCTCACCTGAGTATAAAGTATAAAGGTGTATGATCTGGACGAGATGTGGGAAAATGATATATATATTTCAAAAGACACAATGTCGCCCCATTGTTAGCTCATCATTTTGTGTGTATGCTTCAACTTGGGCAATCTTTGTTTGAGAACCGGCATGTTCTTTTATCTATTCTTTCTCTCTCTCTCTCGTTTCAGTCAGTCAGTGCCTCCTTCTCTCACTCTTTTTTTACGAGCTGTGAGGAACACTGGAAAATCGTCATGTGAAAATCATCTTGAATGGAATGTGCCCTCATCTTTCTTGCTACGTGTCTTTTTGAACCTTTATACACTGTACTTTTTCGTTGTATTTGTAATTTGTATGCATATGCAAGTATGTACTCCTGTACTTGAGACTTTCATTGTGTTACGCTATTATTTCTTTAGCCTTTGACATTTGACTTTGTCAGGTTCCTCAACAGTCCTTTTTAACTATACTTATACTTATCTCGGTTTTTCTTTCTGTTATTATCGGATTTGTATTGTACAGTGTATATTATAATCCATTACTGTTGTTGTTATCATAATTAGGAAGAATTTATATCCAAAACAGACAAGTATACAAGTCAAACCTCAACTTTGTCTTTGTTAAAGACCAATGACCAGTTGAAATACTATAGGAGAAATATCATATTGTAATGATATCGTTTACTGCGGAGCACTTTTCTTTTCGGATACTGATTAAAAGATTCCTGTTTTTGAGTTTTGTTTTGTTTTCAAAGCATTTACCTATAGAATAAGTCTTGAATCTTGAATATTGAAGCGGAAAAGAAAGAAAGAAAGAAACAGAATGAAAAAAGAAAAATAGTTTTCCTTGACTGAACTCAGGTTACCTGTACGCTGTGTGTTGTATTGTATCCATCTATTTAGTCTGTAGTCAATAAGTAATCTTTTCTTTGTAATTTCCTTCAGCTTTTGTTGATCGGACACCTCTACGCTGATTAGCAGAGGACGAAGTCAGAAAAAAAGAGAGAATAAAAAGTTTTAATGCTGATTTTGTGCCGTCAAAAAATCTGGAGGTTCATTGTTAGCACAGACACACAAAATAACTCAAAGACTGTGAATTTGTGTGTGTGTGATTACGGTATGTATTAGCATGGAATTATACTAGCAAAAGTTTTAGATAGATAAATGCATCTGTAATCTGTATATGTATTATGAATATGTATATGCATTTGTAATCATTCACGGAGAAAAAAAACTGAACGAAAAAGGAAAACCATGATCGAGTCAATCATCCGTTTCTTTTTTCTATTTTGCCGGCCATCTTGTACATTGTACATATAGGTATTACATTTGTTTTCGGAACAACGACATATCTTATGTCTTGGATCTTGGATTCTATCCGGCATGTCTTGTTCTACTTGTACTTCTTTTACGACCACGCACCTTTTTCTTCAAAGTGACAATTTGTACGCACGTAAAATCTTCCGTCAACCATGAAAGGACAAGACAGTCCTTTCTATACAGCCGGAATTCGAGTCCTGTAGTTACTGTGTGAGTACGACGATGTCTACCTGACGGATGTGGTATATTCTTTCATTTCGTCACTATCACTCTTATTTTTCGTATCGGTTTCTGTTGCCGTATCATATGAAAGCGCTGGAGCTCTATGTATAATGTATAACATAGTGAGAATGACACAAAAACCAAAAACAGTCATAGAAACGACTTAGAATGGCCAATGAAATTATCCTTGAGCATTGAGAGCAGTACATATTTAAATTATACGTACCTGTCTATATGAAAATGAATATATTTGCATGGTATATTCCAGATTCCATAGTAAAGTAGAAATGAAATAAATGAATGTTCGACTGTTTCTCAATTTCTGTAAAACACAGACACATAGGAATAAAGTATAGACTGAACTTTTATGCATGTGACAAAGGTAAAGAAACCTGAGAAAAACTCGGATACGAAAGACAAAGAGAGAGAGAACCCGAACAAAATTTTTCTCATAAAATACGAACATGAACTGTACAATATACACTATACAAAACATGCATGTCTGCCATGCATGTATAAATCTCAATGTTTAAAATGTTAAACAACATTTTGAAGAAAATTTATGTTCTGTATGATGATAATATTCATTCAGCATTAATCGTACACATACACAGTTTGCTCTTGTCACATTTGAAAACGGAGTATGCTCATTAAATTAAAGGATGTCCGGAATAGTATACAGTATATACAAGTCTTTGATTCGGAAACTCTTCATCATTTTGTATGAAAATAAGGGTAGAAAATATACAAGAACTTGAGCGTAATATACATGTAAATAAAATATAAGCAGGCTGAGAAACACAAATTTGCACTTTGCAAGTTTAATTGAAATTCTATATCTTCTTTGTGAATGTGAATAAAAGCCTTGAATTATCCAATATCCAATATACAATCATGCAAAATACAAAATGTAACAAGATACAATAACAATGATTACAATAATACTATAGAATAAAAATATAGCAGTCAGTCAGACTGTTTTGAATTCTTAACGACCATTATAAATCATTCAAAAAATCTAGAAAGTTTGTGTATTGTGTATTGTGTATCTATCCAGCTTGCAACAATTATAAATTATGATCAAGTTCAAGTTTGTTAACAAAAGTATATTATATTTTGCTAAGGTAGCATAGGTATAGCTAACACAATTCACAATTCAATATGAATAAAATTATTTTGCGATCCTGTTTTTTATAATAATAATAATAATAATAGTGTTAACAACAATACAATATGCAATATACATTGTATGGAAAACAGAATGTGTATTGCCACCGAAAAAATATCAAAAGATTCATAAAGTTGCAACAACGTTCTGAATCAGAGCCTCTGATATAACATAATGGGATTTTTATGCATGATTAGTTTAGTTTATATATCCTCAGGTAATAATGGACAAGAAGCCAGAGAGGGAGAGGGGGAGAGAGGGAGAGTAATAACCAGAAAGAGTACATATATATAAAAAAAAATTTAAAGTGTGTGTATACATTAAAAATGTAGAAAATGTGCATACGCATATGCATACTTACATGGGAGAGTAGACAGTATAGACTATAGATGTACACTTTTTGCATAGTAATAATAATACTTGTGCAAAATACAATAGAATATGGTCAACTGTGATAAGGATTTTTCATTTCAGTTTCCATTTTCTTGTGAATTTACGTACACTTTTCAGTCTTAGTGTATGTAAATCTGCAAGTACAATGTACATTATATATACATGTAGACTGTACGCTGTACACTGTACAGTTAAAGCTCACAGAAGTATCCGGCAGTAATTAAGTTGGTTTGACGGCCTTATTTCCATTGTCTACTTCTCTTGCCTCGTTTTATACGTATATACCCCGACGAACCTCTCACATTTTTTGCGTGCCAACTTGGCACTTTAAACATAATATTTCCAACATTTACACTTGAAACTTGAACTTGAAAAAATCAAAAGACAAGGGGTAAATGTGCTGACTGGCGAAAGCTACCAGTATATTTTTATTATTGTTAAAGCTACTATAATTCTAAATTCTAAAGGTTTGAATGAGGTTTCTGGATTCAAATTTTTATTTGCATCTTTTGAACTTTGAAGGAGCCTGTAATTTATGTTTATTTCCTCTAACTTGATGTTCAACATGAGATTTCTCATGTAAATATGATGTCTAAAGACAAAAGGTAATATTTTGAATGGAACATTTTTGTGTTCATTATCACAGCATGCGATTATAAGATCATCATTATTTTGTTCAATTTTTTTTACACAGCTACATACAACATTTAGACGGAACCAAGAACCAAGACATAAGTTGTTGACTGGCTATCATAGAGTAGCTTCCAAAATGATTTAATTAGTGTTGAATATTCTAAAGTTGAAAAAGATCTTTTGACCACACCGTAGGCACATAAAATTAGTACACCGATTTTCTTTTGTTTAAATATAGCGTAAATGCTCATAATAAAACCTCATTTAGAACGTCTGTAAAATTTCTATAGGAATGGTTTTCATGTCTGGGTCATTTATTACCGTCAAATAAAAACAACTACTTTACTGTGTATACAAATTCCCTCAATATTTTAAGCAGTTTGATGTCTGCCGTAATGTGTATTTGTGTACATAGTGATTTTAACATTTTTATGTAGGCAAACTACAAGTTAGTGTGGGTAATTTGAGGGAGATTAAGCGTTTTGCAAAGAAGAGTCAGTCCAAGTTTGAGTTTTTCAGTCAAGGGTTCCTCCGTTTGTTCGTTAGCGGATTCCCTGTAGGTAAACGGAGCAGAAGAAGTATGTAAAATAAAAGGATGGGGGATAGAAAAAGAAGGAAAGGAAAGGTAGAGAAAAATAAAGAAAGGGAGGGAGGGAGGTATACATTGATGTAAGTAAAGTCTCTCATTAATAAATTATATGGAGACCGCATGTTCATCATTTTCTTAGTCTATATCTTTGGTTCAACCTGCTTATCAGAGAAAAGCGAAAGAAAAATTTCATTGGCATAAAGAGTAACATTAGTGGCCTGGACTGGAAATTAGATGGAAGAGATGGATAGATGAAATAATTAAATGGCATGACACCTAAAGGCCAATTCTTCTATATTCATCTACATTCTAGATTCTCAATGAAATGACTTGAAATCCTATAGCTTATAGTTTATATAATGATGTAGTGTGTTGTGGTGTGGTGTGGTGTGGCGTGGTTTTGCTCAGCTGAGCTTGCTTTTGATTTTCGATTTTTGATTTTGATTTTGATTTTGATTTTGATTTTTTGAAGGTGTTCTTGTAGTATAGTAAGTATTGAGTAGACAGTATACAGAATGCAAATGTTATGATATCCATCATTGATTGTATAAGAAGATGTGGAAAGGAGAAGTTTTGAACTTTTGGAACTAAAGGACAGAAACTATGTTATATTATACAAAGTGGTTGAATCTTGTAGTAGTTGTCATGTAATGGTTGAACATTGTGCAGTTCTTCTGCTTGTTATTATTGTTGTTGTTGGTATTGGTAATGTGTAATGTTGTTGTGGATAATCAATGTATGTAGCATGTACCATGTAATATGTAATATGTAATAATGTGCTCCTAAGGAGTTAGTAAGGTGAGTTGGCTGTTGACACATGAAACACAACATGTTGGATATTCTTCCTATATTCCTCCGACTACATACTACATGTAGGCCTACCTACCTAGTGCCTAGTATAGTGTAGGAAAAGAGAAGACAACTAACTATCCATATCTAAAGTTGATATCTCTACATCTGCCAAGAGACGTTGCTTGCCAAATTATGTCAAATTTTTGATAACTTCATAAAGAGAGATTAAGAGGGGGTCCTTCTCACTCATTTCACCCAGGGCAAGGGCAATTCTCCGTCTTACACGCATTAAAAAACACTACACAAACATCCAAAGTTCTCCTTAGAATTTACGCACTCACTCATATGCATATTATTACATATCATGTATTTTGTATTACGTTTTATGTGTTACGTATAACATGTAACATATTAAAAAATATACAAAACTCCAACTCAAATCTCATTCTTGATTCTTGATTCTTGATGGATGAAGAAAAAATCTGAAATTCTGACTAGATGGGTGGCCATCTCTCTCCTTCTCTCTATTCTCTATTCTCTTCTTCTCCATTCTCCATGTTCTCTTAAGACACTGGATGGACTCGGGAGGTCTGTACACAAAATAAATAGTAAATAGAACCCTCGTGTCTTCTTCTCCTTTTACTTTTTACTCATACGTGTATGTATGTATGCAACTAAACGCTCATATGTATACATATCGTACTTGTACAGATCTTCTTCCAGATTTACATTCCCTCCAAGTCTCAACTCTCAAGTCTCAACTCTCAAGTGTAGACCAGACTTGACTAGAGTAGACTCTTTCTCATACAGGAATTTATTTCCAATCCACGAATAGCTGGCTATATGTAGTATGCTTATATGTCTATTCGTATGTGTAGTTCTTGTACCTGTATTACCTGTTGTCTGTTGTTGTGTCGTATGAAGATCAGGTACTGATGTGTGTATAAACACTACACTCATACCGTCTAGGTTCTAGGTGTCTTCATACCATTCCCAGTACATGTAATTGTGCTAGCTTTTAAAGCTTTTAAAACGATCCTGAATGCCCATTCTTATTCCCATACTGTCATGATAATCATCCGTATTTGTACTACATTTGGAGTAAGCAGTAAGTCGTAAGTATAAGGAGATCGTTTGGAAAAAAAACTGAGGGAAAAAAAATTCAGTTTGATGCAAACATGGGTATACTCTATACTCATACTTAAATACACTGGCGGTTGTCTCTTTTACGTGTGTAATATTATACAGGCAAGCAAAATAGTAAATAGTAAATACTGAGTACTTAGTATTATATAGGTAAGATGACTAGGAGAGTACCCCGATAGAGTAAGTAATAGATTGAGAAAATACCCTGTACTACAGTCAGATATCATTATGAGTCTTTTGCTTTGCTTTATTTTCTTCTCTTTATAAGATATAAGCTTAGCGCTTTTGAATATTGAAGGAAAAGTTAAATGTATGCTATATTTCATGCAGTCCATCTTTCTCTTTACAAGTAGAAGGATTCACGTTGGTTCTGTCTAGAAGACACAAACAAAGTAGTGGTGTAGTGCTTAAACGTCGTTCAAACAGTAATAAATTGGCTCACCTACGTGGACCTAATTACATGTATATGGTATATGGTATGCGGTATGCGCCACCGTGGCTCAACTTTTATTTTGCTTTCAAAATCACCACGTTTATTCTAATTAACTTTGTTTTTGTATCCATATGAAACATAGAATGATAAAATGTGCACACAGTAGTAACATCCAACATAAGCAGCATCAAAATCAATTATTATGCAAAGCTCCAAGATTTTTAAAGAATCAAAAGTTGCTTGAATTCAAAATTGTAATTTGAACAAAAATGAAACCTAATATGAATTGAAATGTTGGGAAATATCAAGAATCAAAAATCAAATGAAAACATTTAGTTTCACAACGGAAGTTCTCAATGCTCAGTTTTCAGATACAATGACAAGTTTCCTCTGTTTCTAGTTTGTTTCTACAGTCTACACTCTACACATACACATTACACATGTGTATCTTTTATTCATCTTCCATCGTGATTGTGAATAGTCACAAGTCAGAAAACTGGACATGTCTTTATATACAAAATACAAACATGATACAAGTATGATAAAAGTGTGGAGCTGTTAACGTGTAGTGTGTCACGAGCTTGTGAAGCTCAAATTTCACTTTACAATGTATAACGCATGTGTATAACGTATATGTATACCTGTGCAAGTATAATTAAAAACTTGTGGAAAGAATGTTTTGAATTTGAGTTTCTCCATCCTTGCCTATGCCATCCACATCCAGTATCTTACTATCTAGTAATATGAGATTCTCTGTCCAGGGATGTTGCTGTTGCATGTATGTAGTTGTAGTTGTTCACACGACACCTGCCTCACTACCTCAATCACGTTAATTTTTAACTGTCAGTCTCATCTCATAGCTAACAACCAACAACTCTGTTTCCTTTTTATACATTTCTGTGAGTAAAAATACATGGATATCGTGCTTGTATCATAATGTCAGAGTGAGAGAAGAGTTGTACAAAATAATTTGGGCGAGCCCGTTCTTTTTTCAGACCCCTCTACTCTTCCTTTCTCTCTGTCTCTGCCTCTCGTTTGACCTGGACATGCTATCAAACAGTTTAGGTATAGTGTATATATAGGGACCATCAAGAAAAATCTGTGACTTTCGTTTAATTCAATACACATGAATGTATTTATCTGTACCAATAATCCAAATAAGGTGTACTCTGTACTCTACTCCCCACAGTTCACACTGGATTCGAATTTGAATTTAGAATTCAAGTTTCAAGTACCAGCCCTTGAGGAATAATAGAAAATAGAAAATAAGGCAGGACGACTTTGAGGAATCAATAGGCAAGACATATGGTGAAAAATTGAAGAAATCTGTTTAAACTCAGATATAAATGGAATGAGATAAACTTTAAATTTTAGATTTTAGATACATGGTTTAAATACATTATGATGAGAATAAGGATGAATCCGATGATGAAATGGGAAAAATTTGTGTGTATCAGGTGCTTTCAAACTCAAATTATTATCTTTTAAATCTTTGAATTATTACCTTGTAGTGAACATGCAAGGTATAACACAAAGATTTCCCTAACAGCCGAAAAATTCCGAAAGTCACTAGGCACTAGGAACTGGGCACTAGGCACAGCAAGTATTCCAAAATGTTCCTTCTCACGCATGTACTCATTTAGTTTATTGGTATTGACAAGTATTGAAGAGGGGATAGAGCATTTTTCTGTCTAATGTAGATGTAAAACCTTAAAGAAATCAAGCATGCATAAGGACGTGTGTGTGTCTAGTGTCTAGTGTCTATTTGAGACGTTGAAACGTAGGTCAGAGTCAAAGAAGTCACCCTTTCCTCCATTCTCTACATTGTACATTCTACCTACACATTCTTACAAATTGTTAGTTCTTCCTCCAAGTATCTAAAACCATCAAATGATGTTACGATTTACAATGATCGATAATCAATCATAAGAGGAAGATTCCACACATTGATTCATGATCTTTGATCTCTATAGATAGATTCCTTTAAAGAATCAAGTCCAGACTCAAGACTCAAGACGTGAAAAATAACCACAGCTACAAATATAATAATATATTATAATATTATATAAACAGCTAGTCACTGAACTGGGAATTGAACTTCTAATGAAGCAATAAAACGGTAACAATATAATATCATGCTCTAAATTTTTCTGCAATTACAAATTTCAATTATAAAAACAATAGGAACTTTAATATGATTCAAAATGTAAGATTGGTTGATCAGAAATCAGAAGTTAGAAGTTAGACCAGTAAAATATGTTGATGCATGCTGCATGAATAAACATGAAACTCGATATGTGATATATGTATAATCTTATTTGAAATAAGTTATTTCATAATCTGGTTTAAATAACCTGTGTACATTATCCATAAAGTGGTTCCACTCCGAGTGAGTGAAAACGTGAAAAATGTGTAGTTGAAAGAAACCAACAGTACATAGACCAATAAACCATACCATAGACGCATGCATCTGCACTTGCAACGGTAATGTTACATAATATATTGCATATTATCATAACGCAAAATTGATTCAAAATTGATATGTTTATAATCATAGCAAAATGATAGGAGACTTGAGACTTGAGCTTAGTGATCCTACAACATTATATTATCTTATATCGTGTTATGTAGATTCTACAGTTTTTTTTATATTTTTCCTCCCAGGTGGTACAATTTAATCGACAGAATCTGCACATACACATGTAAATACATATGTATTATGTCTTTATAGAGTGTACAAGTATGTAAGTTCCAAGATCCAAGATTCAAGCGCATGCACCATGCATGTTGAAGAACATCAAATGGTTTGAAAAAGATTGGAGGGCAAAAAAAACAGTAATGACATGGCTTAACCCAAGAAAATTGAGGATTGTTGCATTCGGTGTTACGATTGTCATTACGGCATTCAGGTTGGTTGGTTAGAGTGAATTGATGAGATTGGATGGGTAGTTGTTCTTTGTTGTTGACTAGAAAAATTTTGAATTTAGAGTACAGTACCTCCATTATACATTATACCACACACATGTGTAATAATATGTTCAATGTACATTGTACATGGACAAGAACATGCAAAAAGTAGTTTCATTGTCCTTACCACCGTTTGGAGTTTGGAAAAGTTTTTGCGATCCTGTTTGTATGAATGAGTAGAACTATTGACGATAGGAATTAGACAACAGAATTGCATATTTTCTATAGTGCACACAGTGCATGGTACATACTACATGGTTTGTGATGATATTTGTTTGAGCTCGTATTTCACTGGATGTCACGTTCCATCTGTATTTACCATGTCTTTCGGTCACTTGCTTTGCAAAAGACTTGGAGTGCATAGACATTAGACATTATACAAGGATACAAGGATTATTACTCCACATTACATCACAAACAAAATGTAATATTGCACATCACATGCATGATCCTTTTCTTCCTCATTAATTCATGTTTTTTAAAGTATAGGTTCTTGGCTCATTGAAAAAAACACGTTTATGTAGCAAGTTTTTGGCCATTAAAAATAGACAATGAAGAGTTTATTTGACATCCTGTTTTGTGTTTTGATACTCCTTTCCTTACTAACAATCTTACTCAGTGCCTTGTCTTTGTAGCTCCTTTCATTTTCTTCTTAGCTTGATGCTAAACTCATGAAAACAATAATAGTCATTATATATTTAAGAATGATAATTCTGTCTTTCTTTAGAATCTTCCCTGTAGATGTCTAGACCTATGACTGTGCAGTAGCCTTTTTATAAAGATGTATTTTAGAATGAGATTTGATTTTTGAATTTTTGAATTTCAATTTTTCATGTCATTGATTCAGTTTCCTTTTCCATCTTCAAGTAAAATGTAAAATGTCGACCTAAAATTTGTATTTGTTTCCAAAACTGAAGCAATTTTTTACTGCATTCAAATGTTGTTTTAGAGGTTGATGTGTGCTCTTTATATAAAACTTTCACGTATCCTTCGTCCTTTAGTATAGGAATACCAATACCATTAACTAGTAACACTGATAATATTTGCCATTTACCGTGGTTGACGGTTGAGCTAATTTTTATTCCTCTCAACAAGTAGTAAAACTACTGGGTATGTCACACATTCAAGAACAAATTGAAAGAAAACATGACATGAATTGTATGGCTTTTCTTTCTTTCTTTCTTTTCTTCTGTTGCCTACTTTTGGGTTGAGAATTGTAAATGTCGCTATGTATATAAATATGAGAAAATGGAAGCTCCTTACTTCTTATCATCCATGCTTCATACACCATACTAGTAGTTGGATCATTATACGTATGATTTTTATTATTTCTACTGCGCATTTTACATGTCATGAGTGCATAAGATTTATATGAATTTAATGTACAATAAAATCCACCATAACTTTTATTTTGAATATTTGAATATTATGGAAGATAGAAGGTGTAGCCACTTTGGCTTTTGTGGCTTTTGTATTTTGTCTGTGTTACTCATCACTCTTCAGCACTAACCGTTTCTCTGTTTATCTGTTTGGAGTTTGGAGCTTAGCAGAGTTATTTATTTGTTTATTTATAAATGGATGACTTTCTTTGAAATAAATGCTGGTTGCTTGTTTTATTTGCGGTAATAAACTTGGAAATTTGACATTAATCAATTGATACACCACAGTGAGACTGTGCCTTCATCACTGTTTAAAAAGTCAAGTTTACGTTGCAGAGCACGTGCATGCAGTAATGCAGTATATTGTATTCATAATTCATGTTTAAGGAATAACATGTTTGAACCCAGAATAACAAAATATAGATAATATATAATAGATATGGATATGGATATAGATTTCATATCTATCAGTTAAAATCAATAGTCAATAGTATGAAATAAATGGTGTAATTTATGATCGTAAATGTTAGGTGACTAGCGGTATTGGGTATTAGGTATTGTAAAAAATGCTCCTAGCTATGACATGATAATACTCTTCCTCTCGTATTTTGAGAAATACGAGGAAGTTTGTCGTTATTCATAGTTAAATTTGATGCTGAGTTAGCTAACTGAGCTGTTTTACTATTCATCCATGTTCCAAAGTCCATACTCGATACACTACACACAATACAAAACTCGCCTCTTTCTCTCTCTCTCTCTTTCATTCTGTCTTTTGTGCATTTTAACAGAGACTGTTGTAAGTTGTAAGGTGAAGCAATAGAGCAGAGAATGAATGATTTATGATTTGATGTAAAGTAGCAGTATCTAGAATCTAGTAGTTGTTACTTGTTGTTTGTAGTTTGTAGTTGAAAAACTCAGAGCAAAAAAGTAAGCAAAATCATGCTTATCCATGTCCATGTCTGTGTCCATGTGTACACACATATACACTCTACGATAATACTTCTCCTAATTGTGCATAAGTATGGTTGTAAAATTTATTCAACAAAAAGGTAGTTGGTATGTTGTTCTTTTTGTTGTCTGATACATAATACATACATAATACACATGCTGTTGTGATTGTACATTGTACTTTGTACATTTTACATAGGAAGGTTGTAAAATGTAAAATGTCCCCTGTGTATCAAAAGTATGAGGCATGTGTGTGTTTAGTGTTTACTTTTCTCCGTCCATCTCCTTCTCATTCCCATTCTTTGTCATCTTTTGTCAAGCCTACTGTTGTTTATTCTTTATTTTCTGTACATGAATCCAAGTAACTACAGATGTGCACACTGCACACTGGACAATTTTTTACAAAGCCAAATTTTACTTTTACTACTTCTACTTCCTCTGTGTGATGACAGCAGAATCTCATCCATGGAATGGAACACATTCATTTATCTATTTGTTTGTTTGTTTATTTGCTTAGTCGCTTGCTGGCTCGCTTGTGTGTCCCATATATTTATCTGTTTTGTATGCATAATAACATGTAATAACAATAGTAATAATAATATTCGTAGGTACTGGGTACTAGGTACAACATACAAGGCCTTGCAAGGTACACGCATGTAAATTAATAGAAACGCAGACATCAAACTATCTTGAATTTCAAGAGCTCCAGAGCTCAGGACTCAGGAGGAGACAATGCGACATTCGTAAATAGTATACATATGTACAACATACATTACATATTCTTGTAACAATAATGTATTATTACAAGTAAAACCCGCCCGTCACATGACGGGCAACATAATTTCTCAAAAAATTCGTATCCGGTTGGTCAGGAATCAATAGTTTTCATGTTATTCAGCACAAAACTCTGTACGGGTAAATAAATTTTTTGGACATTTAGGGTTTTCAGTTTCTATAAGAAACTTCACTCGCCCCAAAACCTTCATATATTGTTGGTATTCAGAGTCTTTCAATTGTAACATTTCGCTTATCGTATGACAAAAAAATCAAGACCCCAAAAACACTAAAACTACAGAGAAATAGGAGTTTTTGCATTCTCAGCTTATGAAACGGTATTCAATATTTCTAAAGGCCCGCAAAAAAATGGACATGTCGTTTGTCCGGCTAATAGCAGTTCTTTGAGTTTACATGGTAGCTGTCTCTTAGCCAGAGTAGTGGCTATTTCTCTTAGCCAGAGTAAAATCCTTGTTTATTAGCCAGAGTAGTGGCTATTTCTCTTAGCCAGAGTAAAATCCTTGTTTATTAGCCAGAGTAATAGCCATTTCTCTTAGCCAGAGTAAGAGCCATTTCTCTTAGCCAGAGTAGCGGCTATTTCACTTAGCCAGAGTAATAGCCATTTCTCTTAGCCAGAGTAGTGGCTATTTCACTTAGCCAGAGTAATAGCCATTTCACTTAGCCAGAGTAATAGCCATTTCTCTTAGCCAGTGTAATAGCCATTTCTCTTAGACAGAGTAATAGCCTTTTCTCTTAGCCAGAGTAATAGCCATTTCTCTTAGCCAGTGTAATAGCCTTTTCTCTTAGCCAGAGTAATAGCCATTTCTCTTAGCCAGAGTAATAGCCATTTCTCTTAGCCAGTGTAATAGCCATT
>JAQGBH010000305.1:0-58288 GCA_034698265.1 Sminthurinus aureus | reverse complement strand
CTCCTCCCACGAGTAGGAGGGGAAATTGAAAATTCTAAGAGAACTTATATTTTTTATTTGTCCATACCTACATGGTTTTCATATCAAAAATTCATTTCTAGACATCGTTTGTGTCGTCTGCATGATTGCTCTTGTAATGGCTGATATATTAAATTTAAACAAGACAAAACGTGACACACTCATTAAACTTTGATGTTGTGCACTTTTTATTTGTTCTTTATTTTGATCAAAATAAAAATACACTGGATGTGGAATATTAAGTAGTCGTTAGAGGTTACCTGGTTCATCCATGTAGTAATATATTTCTACTTTGTTCGAAGTTAAAATTCCAAAGCCCTCTCCCATCAACCTATAGGATTCAAATCATATTTATCATTATTTATAGTTTAGTTCAACTGTGCATTTATTTTGAAGAAGTATTATGTATATATACATGATGATAATGTGATGATAATGAATACCTTGGAGGTTCATCTTTGAGACCAGTATACTTAGGACTTTGACTAAGTAACACCTAATAAATATTAATAAGAATCATTTCAATCATGAAAACCATAATAATAATACGAATGAGACATGAAACATATAATATTTAGAGTTTTTTTTTTCAACGAAAATGTTGTTAAAAAATAAATAATAAAAGCAACCAAATGTAATGAGTCAATTACCTTAAAATTTTCTCCTCGACATTTTACAATATGCATAAAATGATCTAAACTTGAGGCAGCAGGCTTGGTTGTGTAAATTAAATGAGCTTCTTCTACAACTACGGCAAGAGTATAGGGGACTATAAAAACACAAAATATTTCAATGATTTGGATTTACTTTCATTCCAATATTTCCAATGCGATAGAAAATGAAACAGAATAGAAACATAAAAGAACGAGTATAATAAGTACTCGTGAATTTATTTCATCTTACCTAACATATTACCAAAAACGACGCGACCCTGTTTAAATATATATATATAGAAGAAATCAACATTTTTCATTATCATCTCAGTAGTTGGATTATATTTATACTTTTTAATACTGACTTTCAGCACTAGGAAAATTTTACAAACTTACACTACAAAGTTCAAGTTTAATGACTGGAATTAGATCTCTCCATGAATATCCCACAGCAGACGGGGGTTTTGGATGAGATTTCTGAACTTTTTCTATATTTTTACTACCCCCAGGAATGATAAACGTATCTAAACCAAAAAATCTTTCTAGTCGAGAATATAACTCGGAGCGGTTGTACAAATGATATTCAAAGCCATTTAAAAGAATCGATAAACGAGTATCCGAATGTGACATATCTGTGTTTATGAAAAAAAAAAAAGAAGAAAAAAGTACAAATCAGATTACATAATATATATAATATATATGATTTTAAATCGGATTGTAAAACATAACAAACAAACAAAAAACATGAGTTATAAAATAATGGCTTTCCAACCTGTAATTTTCAAATCTTGAGGTGCTTTCGGAACATAAGCTCTCCACCAACGAAAAATAATCCATCCGTCTTGTATTCTAATTGCAAAATCTTCAGTAACATATGAAACATCACGAACCATCACTTTTCCAGCCAAGACGGATAATGATATGGAACCTATATATATATATATATGGAGAAGAGAATTATAAAAGTAGGTATATATACTTACACATATATGACAAAAATCCTTAAAGTGGTGATTGAAAATAGGGAGAGAGAGATTTTGGAATTTTCAAGTCATTTTGAGAGCATGTTATTAAATCAAAATCATAATATAAAGGTATAATAATATAATATATATTATAGAAGGCAGAGATTTCTGTATGCTGTATCATAATTATTATTCATTATTTATTATATAAGACTAGTAATAATCTTAAAATTACTTATGATAAAACAAAAAAAACTAACCTATCTTTATATAACCGGTTTTAACGAATCTGTTGACGATTTTAGTGAGCAGAAGTCCTGTCACTCTAGAACTATAAAACGTAATGTAGACAATCCAACTCATAGCACATAATAAAGAGAGTAGAAAATAGATAAAACTTCTGTTCATCAATGTAACATTAACAACATCCTTAAAAGTAGTCATATTTAATTCTTCAAAAGCAAGGCCTAGATCTCCGGTCTGTAGAGCTAATGGTTCATAGCCAGCCCAGTCAGAATCCGAATTAGAAGTAGATGACAGTAAATTGTCCATCTCTCCTCCTGTATCTTGGCTTGAAATAAAATCCATCTTCTACTATAATATTATTATATCCGCTAATTTCATTCAGAGACGGATTCCTATTCCTGTTTTAGTCAAATTCCCAAACAAAAAAGACATTTGTAATTTTTTGAAAATATCAAAATATATATTGTCAACTGTATTTAAAATTTAAAATACTCTGTTTCACTATAAACTGCAAACACAAAATAATTGAATGCAAAGTTAGTAAGATGAATTATCTCCATACCTGAAGTTCCCAACAACATGAAAAAATTGTAAATTGACCGACCTGGCCAGAAAATAATTGACATTTTGAGGCGATTTACGAATACTTGAAGTTTTGTAGAGTTTTTATACACACAGTGTATTATTATTCATAGTGGGTAAATAGTAAATAGTAAATAGTAAATATAAATAGCAAATAGCAAATAGCAAGTACTTTTATATACATATGTACCATATACACTTCAAAGTTTGTAAACATATCCAATGATATCTTCATTTTATGTACATAAGTACAGCGATATATACATGGGAGTTGTTTTTTTCCACTCGTGTGTGGACTTTGATTTTTCTTTATAATTTATAATACTTTATAGTTTTTTGGAGTTTTTATTCGTTAAAAAAGTAATTTGTTTATTTGTAATTTTATACAATGTCATTTGAACTGGAAAAGATACTGGAAAAACCTTTCAGTGTCATGTTACTGAATCATAATGGTGATATGGGAAATATAAAATGCTTGAGTGAAATCTGGAATAAAGGTAAATAGTAAATATTTGTGTTTGGGATTTGAGTTATTTTTATCCTAATAACAATATTTAATGGTTCTGTATAATAATAATATATTAAGAGTTTTGGAAATAATACATATTTCATTTTACTTTTTTTTTGTTTTAATAAAAATATAATAGCTACAACAAGACTGACTGTTGATGGTGGTACGAATTTATGGTATGAACTATACCAACTCAATTCCAGCTTAAAACTTCCCGATTTTGTAACTGGAGATTTTGATAGTATTCTTCCAAATGTACTTGATTTTGTACAAAATGAAAGTCTGAAAAATCCTAGTCTTCAAGTCATCCCAACACCAGATCAAAATGAAACAGATTTCAGTAAAGCATTTCATGTACTCCAAAATCAAGAAAAAACTCCAAGAACTGTGATTGCTATAGGATCAAATAGAGTAGGGCGATTTGATCAAGTCATGGCTAATATGAATACGCTAATCAAATCTGTTATTGTAGAAACTGAAGAAGAAGAAGAAGAAGAGAAAAAAGAGAGAGCATGCCAATTATATTTGTATGATCATCATAATCTAATATTTCCAATCCCATCATCAATAACTTGTGATGATCATCATTCCACAACACAATTAACAAAGACAATCAAAGTATTACTCAACTCTGGATTAACATGTGGAATAATTCCAATTTGTGGAAAGACAGAAATGAAAACAGAAGGATTGAAATGGAACTTGAATGGTTCATATCAATTTGGTCAAATGGTTAGCACAAGTAATGAGACTACAAACAATGTGATACACATACAGACTGATAAACCCGTCATTTTTTCAGTTGCATACCCTTTACTTCCCGATTATAATCACTAACAATAATAATGATTAATCAATGGGATTGGTTGTGATATATATATATTTTAGATTTTAGGTAAAATATTAAACATTTTGTACTGACCGATTTCTCGACGCCATATACGTATATATAATTTTGTCTGTACACACATGAAAATCATAATAATAATATGTTGCCTATACTAAAAGTACCTTCACAGTGTACCTATGTTATTTACTGTGCGCTAGCTATACTTACTATTTATTCTGTATTTTGTTGTAGAACTTGCTTTTGAGTTTTTTTAACAAATAAATTTATAAAAATCATAAATAAAGCTATACACTATATGATTATTTACATTTATCTGTATAGATGCAAGTCATTCATTCATTCATACGTTCGTTCGTGCTTTGCAAAAAAATATAGAGCAAGTACAGATTCAGAGAAATGAGACAGATTTCCATTGCATACATATAATATTATGATATAGTTTTATTTCATAGTTATGATTGTTGATTCAACTTTTGATTGATTTGTAATCAGTAGATAAGTTAGGTTTTGAATGGTACAAGATATTATTTGGTACTTAGTGTATGTACTTCATTATAATAATAAATGACACATTTTTTTATGGAATATTTGATAACAACAGTACAATATTATTATATTCTAAACAGATATAGCGAGTTGCTACTAGAAGAATAAAGTATCATTTTATAAGCGTAGTGCAGATGAAAGGTAACAGAGTGATAGATACTTACATATAACAATTTGTTACAATACTATAATATATATAAATATTGTGTTTATACATTTAACATTTAATAAAATGATTTTATGCATGTATATACATATATATATATATATATATATCAGTTCCCGAAAAATATCTATTCATTATATATTATTATGCATATATAAAGTTGTATACTTTGAAATACATATAATATTTGAATAAGATTTTAAAGTACATGAAGAAATGTGTAGAAGACATTTTGTTTTGATTTTCATTCATTTTTACAGTCCATATTTTACATTCAATATAAATAATATTTTGGCGATTTACATATATTTGCGTTTATAAACTGACTTGAAAATAAATATATATATATATATCAATAGCAATTACGAAAAAGACGAGGAAAAAAATCATTTGAATAGTACATAATCACAAATCATCAAAACTATGATCAGGAATAATCTACTTGTTAGCGATCTACTCCTAAGATATAAATTACATGATAAAGACTAATAATATAAGGATCGATAGTGAAAACAACGTCAATCACTTTTAGACATAGTATACTACTGCACTAAAATCATCACTACGAAAAACATTCATATGGAATAATATAATATAATAATATAATCTAGCTTTCGCATGCTATTTTTACACCGACTCCTTTCCTTGTCTATTTTAATTTATTCTTCTGTTTGTTCAGCTTGTGTAAGAATTTCTTTAAAACTGAATGGAGCAAACAAATATCCTGCACCCACATAAAATTTAGATTGAAACTCCACCCTAGTTTGCGAAAAACGAAAAGAAAAAACAGTTAGTATTACTTTATTATTTTTAATATGAGATGGACATAATGAATAAATAATAATAATTGTGTACTACAAAATGGGGGCAATGGAAATAAATACATAAACTTTTGTAAGTCGCCATTTAGATCGTATAAAAAACAAAAACTTACCAGTGAAGACGAAGAGTATGTAAAAATGCAGATAAACCTTCCATGAGGATCAAAATACTCACAGTTAACACTGCCCAAGCTCCAAAAATAGCAAATAAAATAAATCCACCCCACCATTCCTTTTGTGCTAGACCAATTCTCATGACCATTAACCACAACACTTCCGACAGTTCTAAATAAATAAAAAATACCAAAATATTAATTATTAGGTACTAAAGTACTAAAGTACTAAAATTCTTTGAATCTGTAATATATGCATAATATAAAATATCCTTTTTTTATGTATAATGTTCTTTAACATTACTTACGTGCGTGAGCTAAACTGAGGGCCCATAAACGAAGGTAACTTGCTGTATGTGAAACAGATCCTAAAACATATTCAATGGTATGAATAGCTTGATGAATGAAAATTTCACTGAATTCAAATTCTTCTCCATGTTCTCCGTGTCCTCCTCCTCCACCAGTAGTAGTAGTTGTATGTCCAGCATTTTCAATATCTCCAGATCCTCCAACATTATTCAATGGTCGAGCCTTTTATAGAAATATCCATATTGTCTTATTTATACTTTTATTAAGTAAGGATAAACCTTCACATATTCAATACATTGAGATTTGGATGATAACTACACCATTTTATAAATTTCGATGTACTGAACATTAAAAATGATAATTATTTTTTTGATGTGTAAATTCAATGGATTACAATTAACAATAATAATTAAGAAAAACTTGAAAACTAGATACTAAAAAATGAGTGAAAATAATTTTCATGTTTTAAAAATTGTGTATTCTGAAAAAATAAATGGTTATCATTTAGAGTATCGAAATTTACAAAAAGATGCAATTATCATTGAAATTCCTATTTTACTATAATAATATTATATAGACTTTGTTTCTTGTTTATGTAAGTCGACTGTACCTTCATTTGTTTGTTGTTTTGTGATCGAAGATAAAATGGTTTGATAAACAACATCCAAGGTACACATAGTAAACCCACAATAACAAAAACCTTTTGAACTGTGTCTTGTCCAGGAAACATGTAAGCATTGCAGTCGTGGTCTGAAGCTTCTCCTCCTTTAAATAGGACCATGTTGATAAATGTAATAAGGACCGATGGTGCACAATGAGGACCCCATGCAACACCACCCCAGGCATGATACCACGTCCATTTATGGAAAACAAGTATATTTAGATACATGAAGAGAAACAGCATAAAAACCATTTGTGGAATGAATTCACAGATTATATTCAACGTTCTCTTGAAATAAACATGATTCCAAAGACTCAGCATAACTCCAAACACCATATGACACACTCCAATTATAATAGAGATCTTCATTTTGTATGTGTTCAAAAACGAAATCTTGTTGTCTGCCAGCTATAAGTTTTTTGTAAAAGAAATAAATACAAAACAGATTTGTTTTGTATAATGTTGTTTAGTAACATTAATTATTATTATTTACAATATATTATACATGTATGTATAGAAAAAACATTAGTTCTTAAACGTTTTATAGTGCATTCTTTCCACTTTTATTCTTACTTGCCAAACCGGATCCAAACCAACTGGATATGGATAATCGATATAAGAAAATCTTGGGTCCAACATAACATTCTTTTCTTTAAGTATCGTTTCATCTGTCAAGTTCTGATTTGAAATGTTCCAATTGGATCCAAAAATATTCAAGCTCTTTGAAAAGACATCATTGTAAATTATTCCAGTGTAGAACGAAAATAATCCCATCAACAAGATAATGTACCGTCCACCAAAGAAAATTGTCCAAATCTGTTTTTTTTATACATACAAAAAGTATAGTTTTTTTCATCATAAGTAAAAACATACACAGTTTTCATAGTTTTATATTTTTAAATGTGTGTTACAAACCATATACCTACTACTACAATATATTATATTATAATGCATATTGTATAATATACAATATTTACCTCGCTCTTGATTTTACTCTGCATCAAACTATTTTCTTTAATCACCATCCAAGCACCGAATAGAAGCATAATTACAGCATGACCAGCATCACCGAACATGACAGCAAACAAAAAGGGAAATGTAATGATAGTATATGGTGCTGGATTAACTTCACGGTAGCTTGCAATCCCGTAAGCGTCAACTAAATTTTGGAACCCTCGAGTAAATTTATTAAGACGATTAAACGTGGGTGGATTTTCAGTCGTTTGCATTCTATTAAGAATTGGGGGTACAGAAGAACCCGATCTTTCCTATGAAACATACGTCATAAATATTTTAGATTAGATTAGTACAATATGATGTATACACGTTTTTTTGTATACTTTCTTTCTGCTTTCCATACTATAAAAAACAAATGTACATGCACCATAAAATGTAATCAGTAATGTAATAAGTACATATATATTTTATATGTATACACAGAGTATGATAATATATTTTTATAATGTATTATAAATTGTAATAGAGTATTACTGTTCCTCGACGAAGAGCCATTTGAATATTTTCCAAATCTGTAACAGGAACCCAAGCTTCAGCAATCAGGCATTTTTGAGTAACATCCAAATTGAATAAATTCAAGGTATGGTAAATTGCCTTGATTTTACGAACTTTAATGAACCAAGTCTTGATTGATTTTGCTGAAAATATTAACAATAATATTATGGTATTAGCCAAATATATGACATTTATATATCTAAATATAAAAATAGAAAAGTATCTATTGACATATCATCAATATTTTTTTTACAACTTTTCACAGTCCTTTATAAATACAGCTAAAATGTTTATACATATATATATATATGTATATATGGTTTCAAATCTCATCATACCAGCTGCAATAAGTACACGATGCCGATGATCCTGAGTTTGAGACAAAACTGTATTCAAATCTTCGATACGTGTCATTACTCCAATAGACATTTCTCTTCGTTCTGCTGGAGTTTCGGGACATGGATAAAGAGTTGCCCGGAAACCTTCACAAATTTTCTTTACTCGTGATTTTAATTGATCTCCTTGAAAGAAGATGATAAAGACTGTCTTGTACACAGAGTCACCACTTGCTGGGTCCTCTAAGGGAGTTTCAATTTCTGCTTGACGAAGAAACACATTTCCACGACATGCCCTCCACAACATTCGCTCAAATCCTGGAAGTCTTTCTCTGAGTATAACTCCAGCAACAAATCTATATTTCCATTTATGCATCATTCATCGTCATTCACATACATATATATATATTTATTAATTTATCATCAAGTTTCTATTTTCTTTTTAAGATTATTAATCATCAAACATACACACATATCATCTTTGATTGATTTAATTTTGATTAGTGTTATTTACAAAAGAACAGTAGGATAGAATTAATAAAGAAATAGTACTTCAATGAAATACATCATAATATAAGGTAACATAATAATTAATAATATATATACACAAATTAAGTAATACTATAATATATGAAAAAAATCAAATAAGAGAAATCGTAAATAAAATTTAAAAAAAAAAAAAGGTTACACATGTCGTGTATTTTTGTGTAAAGTGTTAATGTTTGTTTGTTTTTTTCATGAATTTTTGTTATGTACAAATTTTTACCCAAGTTGAGCAGGTGCCGCACCCGGGACAATGCGCCCAGAAAATGGCTCTTCACCAGTGCGACTTCCGACTATCGGAGCACTATCTTCTCCTTCGCGCTTTAGTTATTAATTTCATAGTAACAGAAAAAAAAAACAATACGAAAAAAAAAAAATTCTAAATAATCATGTCTAATGATTTGATATTGTATACTAAACGAGTGTGACTAATACGTAATTCATGTATAACTTTTCATTTTCTCCATAATTTTCTTTTAACAAAAAGTCATTTTTCTAAAACTTGCTCTGGCTTTGCTTGCTTCTGCTTTGTCTAATATCCTCTATCGCTAGTAGCTTCTAATCAGCCAATTAGTATTATTATTTTTGATTTAAAAATTTCTATGCTTATAAGTAGTATTATTATTTTTTGTTTAGTATAATATTATTGTTATTCATAATTAAATGAATCAACTAATAATAATAATAACTATCAAAAATTATGATAGTCATTTTTCTAGACAAAAATAAATTGCAAAAAATAAGTTTATAGAAAAATCAAAATTTATTTGCGCGTTGTAAACTTTTTGCTTTGCTCTAAAGGATTACGAATTTCCATTGAAAGAATTCTTGTCCACTAATCAGCATGCGTAGTATAAAAAAACTATTTTTAAAAAAACAATAGAATACTACGAGTAGTACTAAAAAATATATACTACAAAAGAGAAGAAGAAGAAGAAGAGCTTGACCGCCACCAGCTATGCCATTTGAGTGTGTATATATAGGAGTAATATAATGTGTATTTTGTTTCAAACTTAAAGTTTTGAGTTTGTTGTCAAAAACAAAGTTTAAAGAAACACAAAAAAAAACAAAAGAAGGAAATTGGTACGGAATTTTTTCGATATTGGATATATGGTTTTTTTACCCCAACTTATTAGACTGTTGAAGAGCCGCTTGATGATGACTTTGGCGATGTTCATGATCTAATAATCCCAGTGTCTCCTCATCTTTTGGTGAAACCTCAGCGGATGACGGTGCAGTGACACCCATCTATTTTTTCGAGTTTAATAATGGTTTTTGTCTCTCTTTTTTTTCCAAAATGATATTTTGTTCTAACTGAACAAAATATCGTTTGCATGCAACGTATAAGCATGCAATGTAATATTTTATATCATTCTGTTCATTTCGTTAAAAGGGCTCATCTCATGCAATTCTAATTGTTTGACTGATACTTTGTTTTACGTTTTACTTCCTACTTCAACCTTATTTTCCAAAGAACTAAATAATAATATGTACAAGTGGATAAACTATTTTATGTACACAGCAACAATAAAGTTGACTATAATTAAAAATACTAAAATTAAATATAACAAAAGATATTATACATTGTACATATACACAGTATACACCAATTATGTTTCATGCTACACATATTTAAGTTTGCATTTAAAATTCAAAGGTATTTTTTTAACAAATGGGTTCTTTCGGTCACATTTAATGTTACGATACGTTTGTTTTTTTTTTTGCTGACCTATATATAGTGTATGTATATAGATATATATATAAACGTGAGCGTGCAGGCGAGCAGATTTGTGCATTAGAGCAGAGCAAAAAAATTAATATAGCAGTTGACATTTTTATGTAATAGCGATTTGAATGAAGCTACAAAGCGAAGAGTTTCTGTATAATATATATAATACGACAACAACAACCACCACAACAACATCAAGTTTCCACAAAAGTAAAACCAATAATATTATTATTATAGTATTCTACGATCAAAAAGCAAGATGCTTTCTTTGTTTTTTTTTTTTGCAAATAAGTGTACTAATAATATTCAAAATATTTAAATAAAACAAAATTATACTTTTGAACGAAGATGCATAACAAAAATAAATTTTAAATTTGTATTTTTGTTTTTGCTTTTCAGCCATAATATTTACATTTTACATTTGATTAAAAAAATTAAAACGAATGATCTAAATTCTAAATTATTTTACTTTGAAATATAGATAAAAATACTATTGTTACTAAATATATATAGCTATTGATACTAAAGTCTAAACTAAAAGTTTAATAATACTGTATTACTACTCTACAACTATTATTTTTGTAAAATATACATAATGTATTCTATTCCATTCTAAATTGTATTGCAAAATTTGTTAGTATTTAAGTGCATGAAATATTTTATCGAACCTCATCGAAGAATACTTGTGTTTTCCTAAAGATAAACAGAAAGACAAATTAATCAAATCACATAATATTATTATATGTGAAATTGTAAGTACAACAATAAAAAATAACGTATTAATATGATTCAACCAATACAAGTTTTCAGTAAAAATTACCTAAGGATCTGCCGTAATTCTGTCAAATCCAAGAAATTTCTCTTTCTGTAAAAGCACAAAGTACATAAACATGTTTACATATTATACTTACAACTAAAAGTATTATATTTTGGTCAAAGTTAAATATTATTGTGTACAGTGTACATTATCAGCCTACATGCATCATCTTATCTATTATCTATTATAATATTATTATATCAATCAGTTTACTTACAGAGCTTCCGCATTTTGATTTACTTCTCTTAATTCATTTTCCAATTTTTCAAAAGTAGCCTATACATATACAAATATCATCAAATTTAATACAAAATAATAATATACTATACTGTCAATTTAACTAGAAAAAAATATATTCAATCCTTTTTACTTCTAGATCAATCATTTCACGAGGCTGTGGAGCATCGGGATTTTCTCCAGTATCCAACATTGGAATTCCATCTTTTTTCATTTCCTTTTCCAAATAACGAAGTTTTCTTTCCATTTCATCACATCGTCGGACTTCATTGACGAATTTCCGTTGGAATGCATTTACATCAGGGTTTAACTGTAATTATGAGTACAATTAAAGACATATATATTTAAATTGTTTGTAAATCTAACACAGATGGCAAACAATTACATACTTTGATACAGTACATATCTACATCTATATATAAAGCACTGCAAACTGCAAAATAAAAGTGAATCATCCAGCAAGAATGAAAAAAAAGCAACATTCACTTTGATTAAATGAATTATAATTATTATTATTATTGACTTACATCTCTAAATTGGGCTAAACCTAATTCTCCAAGTTCTGAGACAGAACTATATGCGGCTTCACTCTGTAAAAAGAGCTGCACCAGGGTCATCTCCTCTGACTGGAACAGGGAAGACATGGT
The DNA here is from genome assembly GCA_034698265.1 of Sminthurinus aureus. NCBI lineage: Eukaryota > Metazoa > Arthropoda > Collembola > Symphypleona > Katiannidae > Sminthurinus > Sminthurinus aureus. The sequence continues at coordinate 46,027 of JAQGBH010000305.1, read as the reverse complement.
GCCTTAAATTTAAAAACACAAAGATGATATGTATTATGTTATTGCTAATTGCTATTAACTATTAACCTAAAACGGAAGAATTTTTGTTTTAATATCAATTGAAAAAAAAACAGATACGGATATTAAATAACTATACATATAAGTACATACTTTCACTTAACAAAACACCTAAGAAATATAATATTTGATGAAAAAACTACACACTTTTTAAAAAAATTCTTATATTTATGAAAAAAAGTCAGAGCAAATTAAATGGAATTCTATACAAAAGTCTGTAATTATTATGAAATTATGAGTAAACTGGGAATTTACTTTATGTGTATTACACCCTTTTTGGGTGTGTCTGCGTAGTTATCTCTGTTAATTATGACTCTGTTTTTCACCCACTAACACTCAACTTAACTACTAACAGCAGACTAAATACATTACCAGCAAGAATCACAAAATCTCTCTATTTACATAAATTCATGTGGGACGCTTCCTGAGCTCAACGCATTATTTTACATTTTGCTCCAACTATTTTATAAACTCTATGCAGCCCTAATATTTCTTATGAAAATAAAAAATTATTTCATAATTTTTGTAAATGAATTTTCATCCTTAACTTTACATTAAAATTATTTGCCAAAAATAAAAATATGTGATTTTTCTCTTTAAAAGAGACCTTTGAAATTTTTGTAAGTTTTTGAAATAAACACATGTAGTTCCCCAAATACCATATGGCAAAAAATCCATCTATGTACATACCTAGAGACGAACAATCTGTTGCTATATTCTATATTCAGTCGAACATGCTCAGAATGGTTAGTAAATTACTCATTTAATACCAATCTGCTGTTTTATTTGTAAAATTCGTTGTCCTTTATGAACATATGAAATATATGTAATTAACGAAAAGTACAGTTAATACATAATAAATAAATAAATATATATATAAGTACATACATTATTCTTCTTCTTTTGAAAGCAATTATTATTAGAGAAAATGAGACATTTTTACTCAACGAAATACATATGTACACACATATATATATAATATATAATCAATATTATTAGTCGAGATTAGTCTCCATTTACAGTAACAAAATATAAAATACATATTATTTTTGAAATGGACATTTTTAAATAAGTACATGGTATTTAAGTATTACTAGCAATATTTGTAAAGGAAAAAACGAAAGAATTCAAAGATTTGGTTCACTTATACTTATATGATATTTTGTTATCTTCTACAATCTTGACATTTAACATTATTTGACATTCTTAAGTAGAAAAAGTGCGGATACCATGTCATGCGACTTACATAAATACACTCATGTTGTTTATAATATTACATATGTATACAGTTAACGCCTTGGTTTATACGTATTTATATTTAAAACAAGTTTAGCGTCCGAAACTCTAATAATTAATTGAAAGTAAACGTCCATAGTTCATAAGTTCATTAAAATGAAACATACATTGTAGGATTTAGATAGAAAAATACGACAACAAATAAAACAAAAGTTGTTTCAAAACAAGAATCAATGAATCACAGACGGTAATCAGTTTGTTTTTACAAGAATAAGTATTATTAAGTTTGTATTAGGTACTTTTATAATATTATAGACAATTTTTGTTCTCATCATACAAGACTTGTATAATCACTTGGTAAATTTGGATATTCCCGTAAAGTTGTACTGATGTCATTCAAAGTCAAATTACTTCTATACAACTTTTTATCATTATTCTTGTTTGTACCTCCAATTCGAATCGGGACAATTAATTCGGCTTCCTAAATTAAAGTTTAGCAAAAAAAAAGAAAGAAGCAAGTTGAGTTAAATTTCAATATCTTGAAATTTTTCTTGCATGATAATAATATTGAAACTTTAGAATCGATTTGAAATTGTATCACTCATTATAATATATTATACCTCTAAAGCATTAAAGGACTGCAATAAATCTTGTCTTCCTAGTTTAAATTTTGCAGCAACTGCAGAAATTTCATGCCATAACAATTCATAATAAAATGGTTCTGGAAATACTTTCCTTATAGCCACAACCTGAAAGAAGAAACAGTCAAGTAAAGCATAAAAACAAAATTAAATCAGAGACAAACAGTTTATTTATATACTTTTATACAAACATAGTAATATATTATACAAGTACAAAAATGTATTTTGAATGAACTTTGAGTAATTTACCAGTAACATGTCATGAACAGTCAAATCCAAGCATTGCTGAACTTTTGAACTTGCATTATAACGTTCCCAAACTTTTACAAGATTGTTTGGAATTTCAGTCTGAGTTTTGGATAAAAGTGCAACTTCATACTAGTACAAAATATTATAATATAATATTTGAATATAGATTACAGATATTATATATGTAAAATGATAGTAATTAATAATAATAAAAGATGGCTCGGCATTGATACCTAATACATACCAAAAATAGTGAAAGACGTCCGATTGATTTATCAGTGTCAAATAACATTTTGAGATACTTTTCTGTCTGCTTACTCTCCATGATTACTTTCATACTTTTATTCCAATCTATTTCCTGATATTTCTCAAAGTAAACAAAACATATGTGTATATTATTTTAATGTTTTAAACTTTTCTTGAAATGTAAAAAGTTTTTGAATTCAATAATCATGCATACTCGTACAAAAACATATACATAATATATGCAAAAACATTTTCATGTACTTCATGAAGTTGCATGAGGGAATTGGCCATAAAATGATAATCTTCAAAACTTCTTCCACCAACTAAATTAATAATACGGTGAGAAAATCTTGACTTGACACGTTTCTCAAACATTTCAGTTATATCAACTCTGGAAGTTATTCCCACAACACCAAGACATCCCTATATCGTATTTGAGAAAAACAATACAAAATACATAATAATATAATGTTAAATATATAAAATATTATTTTAGTAAATGGGTAAAATCATAAAGTAGTATTACTTTGATTATATTTTAATTACCTTTCCACTACTACAAGCATCCAATAAATTGTACAGTAATAATTGAACACCCTCACAAAAATATTCTAATTTATCAAGTAAAAAAACTAAAAATCTGGAACCACTTGTTGCTCCACTTTCACTGAGTTTTGAACGAAGTAATTCTAATACTGAATCCAACCGTTCTGAAATACACAAAGCAAAAGACAAACGATAAAACCAACTATGTATAATATAATTTATTTAACCATAACAAATGTGAAAATTCCACAGAACATTATACATAATCCAAGTACATATATATTATATATATACATAGTTTACGTCAATCCCAATATTATGTAAAACATCATAATATACTTATGTACTTATTATTCAAAATATATTTTACCATCAAAAGAAACTGGTTGTTTTTCAGTAGGATCGGATACTCGAAGTTGATTAAAAATTTCATTTATGGAAGCTTTCAAGTCTCTTCCACATAGTAATCCATTTAGGCGTATAATCTTTCGTCTTTTGTAATAAATTTCATTTGACTCCATTTTCAGTTCTCCATCACAACTTTCAAAAAACTACAACATAATTTATAATATATATTATATGTAGTTAAGGAAAAATACCTTACATATTTATATTTACTATAATGTTATGAAGTACAAAATTGATGTGCCGTATAGTTCACTTACAGTATTTTTACCACAACCTGATGGTCCCATTATGATTAAATTGAAAGATTCTTGTTTCACAACTAGATTGGATAGTTTTTGTTTTAGATGACTTTTATATTTTTCATACTTGAAGGGCTCTCTCGACCATCCTATTCTCACTGATGGATTCAACTTTTCAATCAAATTTTCCATAATACTGATAATTAAATCCAAACAATTACGTTAAAAATTGGAAAACCTCGTTTTAAAACAAAACAAAAAGCTATACACACGAAAAAAAACTTTTTTCACTTGAAAAAATCACAAAGACAATCCCGGTCGCTGTTTACGAATTCAAACGACCACGTGAATTTTGTGAGGAAAAATAGAAAATAGAATCAATGATAACTGATAACCTTTTGACATGTGTGTAAATTGGGAGATTGAGTTTTAAAAAAATGTTAAATCACATTTTTTACATGTATTTTTATGTGACAGTTGTATAATATTACTATTATGTGACATGTGACCCTCTTTTGCGTTGGTCACATATAAACTGATAAAATATTACGTAATAGCTCTGTATTTTTTATTTCCATGATTGTATAATGTAAAGTAATATTGATGTGTTGGACGTTGGCACATCAAAATATCTAAACAGAATTTATAGAGTCAATTTTCTAAGTTCTAAGTTTCTACAAATAACTTTGTATTCTGAATTTATGCATAATTTTTCATCAACGATGAAGATTCTATTAAAAATTTGTCAAAATTTTCAAGTAGTTACAAAACGTCATGCATCAAAATTTAATTATCGAGATGCCCTCAACTTGGAGTCTTTACTAACAGAAGAAGAATTAATTGTTCAAAAAGCTGCAGCAACTTACTGTCAAGAAAAATTATTTCCTAGGATCTTAGAAGGAAATCGTCATGAAAAATTTGATCGGGAAATTTTTAGAGAAATGGGTGAATTAGGGCTCTTAGGATCAACAATCAAAGGGTATGTATTAAATGTTCAATATTTACTACAATGTCTATCAGTGTCTATATTGTCTACTATATAGTATAAATATGTATAGTATAGTGTCATTTATCATGTCTCGTTTCAAGCAGTCTGCTTTTTCCTTTGAATTGTTTCAAATTTTAATTACTTACGTAACATTTCAGATATGGATGTGCTGGAGTTTCATCAGTGAGTTATGGTTTAATTGCAAGAGAAGTAGAAAGAGTAGATTCAGCGTATCGTTCAGCTCTTAGTGTCCAATCTAGTCTGGTCATGTACCCTATATTTTCATATGCAAATGAAAACATCAAAGAAAAGTACCTACCAAAATTAGCCAAAGGAGAACTAGTGGGATGCTTTGGCCTAACTGAGCCAAATCACGGATCAGATCCGGGTAGTATGGAAACTAAGGCTATAAAGACATCCAATGGTTACATTTTAAATGGATCCAAAACTTGGATAACAAATTCTCCAATAGCAGGTATATAATATACAAAAAAGCATCTTTTCAAATGAATACTATGTGCCTTTTGAAAGTGGAAGGGATCAGAAATAAAAGTGAGCTCTTTGCTAAGAAATTTCTAAGACAAAATTTAAGTTAGGGGTAAAGTTCTCAAAACAATTTTACGAGAGCTCTGTTGAGTGCTGAGTGTTACATATTATGTACAATGTTTATTGTTTTTATACAGATGTTTTCGTTGTATGGGGGAAAATAAATGGTGAAATCAATGGTTTTGTCTTGGATCGTTCCATGCCTGGATTAAGTACACCTAAAATTCCAGGAAAATTTTCTCTCCGTGCAAGTGAAACTGGAATGATTATCATGGAAGATGTTTTTGTACCTGAAGAAAACTTATTAAATGTGAAAAGCCTCAAAGGTCCTTTCACTTGTTTGTCGAATGCAAGGTATTCTCATTTAAAACTTTCTCTTGTATTATTATATGCTCTCTCATTTTATCTCATACATATATATAATATAGGAAATACGTAAATGTTATACTACTATGTTATCAATATTAAATGCAGATATGGTATCGCGTGGGGAGCACTTGGAGCTGCAGAATTTTGCTTTGAGGCAGCTAGAGATTACACATTGAATCGTAAACAATTTGGACGCCCTTTGGCAAGTAATCAGTTGATACAAAAGAAACTGGCAGATATGTTAGCAGAAATTAGCCTTGGTTTAATAAGTTGTCACCAACTTGGAAGACTAAAAGACTCCAATTTAATCATACCTGAACAAATTAGTATACTTAAAAGAAATTCTTGTGCCAAAAGTTTGGAAATTGCTCGAAACGCCAGAGATATGCTGGGAGGGAACGGAATAAGTGATGAATATCATGTAATTCGACATGTTATGAATTTAGAAGCAGTAAATACATACGAAGGAACAAGTGATATTCATGCATTAATTATTGGCCGTGGAATTACGGGCATTCCGGCATTTTAAAATCTTTATTTTGTTTTAGTTTACAATTTTTTTCCATTGATATAATAATAATATATATTATATTATTATGGCGTGGATGCATAGAAATTTCCTCAAGAAGTTTTTTTTTTGTTTTGGCTAACAAACCTTAAAATGTAAAATATATAAAAGCTAAAACTTCATAGCTTTGGACCAACACACTACAAACTATAATGCGTATATATATTATTCATTGTACTATACATACGTAACACGTAGTTATATAAACAAATGAAAAAAAAAGTAGTTTTTATGTAATTTTTCATTATATTCTGTTCTGAGATAATTTTGATGTTTTGTTTATTCTTTAAAATTTAATCAAATCGTAAACATAATATATATTTTTGTATTAAATATTCATTTAGGGCGAACACATCAACACTGAGAAAACTTCTATATATATATATATATGCATTCACGGTAATATTTAGTTATTTTCCATGAATTCATCATCTATATGTGGAAATAACTATTTTTATATTGTTATTATCTTGGTTGACTATACTTTGTAGTTACATAATATATAACTCCACATAATACAAATAACAATATACAATAAATAAATATTAATATATTGTTTTTATATTAGTACAGTTTTTATAACGTAATATAACACAAACTACATGCCGAACGATTCTAAAAACAAATTCAGACGCTAAAAAATATATAATATATATACATATCATATGTATACATAAAATGTTATATTAGATATATTGTTGTAATAAAATTAAATGCGCTCGATAATAATAACAATAATAATAAATAATAATAATAAATCTCTGAAACAATTCTTATAGTGTATACGATGCGCATGAAAGTTCAATATTCAAGTTTCGTAATCATATGAAAATCATATAGGAATTATAATTTATAATGTATATAATATATAATATAAAAACAAGATTATCAATTTATAATTCACAGTACATATCACTATTTTGATTATTAAAATAATAATAATTCTAAACTCCATAACGATTTTCGGACCCGTCTGCTAGCATCAAGCTTACGTTACGGCTTCCTGTCCAAATTAATTTAGGACCACGTAAGGAGTTTTTCAGATTTTCAGGCAGAGGAATAGTGCTGATTGTTTTGACGCATCTTGTTTGAGTGTGGCCTAATCCAAACATTCCACTATTTGATTGCTGTTGTAAATTTTTTAAAAAAAATGAGAAATAGTGTTATGTTAGTGTACTTCTTATACATGTATAAACATATATAATATAAAGACATATATTCCCTATTTACTTGAATGGATATTACATTCTAACTTATTCATCAATTTCATTTAATGTCACCATAAATTATAAATTAATAATGATTCATTCCTTCAGTTTTGTATTATATATATATATATGCATTATTAAAAAATCATCATTATCATTTTACCTGCCAAAATGACATTTTATTTTCTGTCGAAGTATAACTAGCAAGGAATTTTCCGTCAGGACTAAAAGCACATGCGGTAACAGGACTAGAATGGGCTGTGATATTTTGACATTTGCTAGATCGTAGTTCATAAATGGCCAAGTTTCCATTTTTAGCTCCAACAGCAATTCTTCGAGTGGCTGCACAATGACTAACTTGTGAAAATCTACAGAGGACTGGGAAAACTTCTCCTAAACCTCTCGTCTTCAAATGACCATGATCAACACAATGAAGAACTATATCCATCACTTCAATAATCAACTCAACAATTTCACTTTGCATTTTTTCAATGAGTAATTCAATTACTCTGAGTATTTCAGGTTTAGATCTATTCAATATAACATTACTCAGATTTATTTGTATGGCTTGAGCATTTTGTTGTAACGTATTATAACGAGCCACTTCCCTTGCCATGGTTGTGATAAATGCAGCAGGTCGAGCTGTTGCAATCAATGTCAAAGCATGACGAGCTGTACGACATGCATCCGCTGATGGAGTCAATGGTAATCCAAATGACATGCTGCAAAATACAAAAAACAAACAAATGAAAGAGACCAAAATTACAAAAACAAATCATCAATAATACTTCTTTCTCATTTTTTAAATAAAATACATGTATGTATTTGCATACCTCGGAACCAAATGATCAGCTTCACAACAAAGTTCTAATAAAGCAAGAAGTACTTTTGATACATCCAAAAACGGTTCCCAAACTGTAAACCCTCTTCCAATTAAATCAATTGCAGCACGTCGAAGACTGGAATATGGATTTGACTTTGCACCCGGTGGATTTAATAGCAAGTATGTTAAAGATTTACTTGTAAGTCTAGCCAGATTACTATTTCCAACACCAAATCCCTCAATACCGCCAGCCGCTCGTCTATTATCAACATTTCTACCTACAATTTCTTGACCAAATTCTGCTCCTATTACTCCAAGTAATATAATGGCTGTAGTTTGTTTTCTCTTGTTTTCATATGATGATTTCATTGGATCTACACATTACAACAAAAAATTCAACATCCATGTACATGTTCATGTATATAAATGAGTATAAAGTATGAATGAAACATCTACAATGATTGGTACAAAAAAATATACACATACAACCTCATTTTAAGAAGAAAAAAATATATATGTATTTTATACATTTTTCATGATAATAATTGATAATGTTATAACCTGTAAGTGTCTCTTCTTCATCAAAATCTTTGTTTGAGTCATCTTCCGCTTCCTCTTCTGGGACTTGTTTATTTAGAGTTTCTTTCCCTGTTGTTGTTTGAACAGCTGTTTGATTTGAAGCAATGGCAAAAGCATCACCGGCATAAGTAGGAAGAAAAGCTGCCCAATAATCAACCAGTTTCTTCCGTCCTTCAACACCAATTCGGGATAATTCAGCTAGTAGCAGAGCTTGAGCAGCATCACGAATCTCTACACATCTATCTTGCCATCTAAGAGCCAAGGCTTCCACTAAGGGTTCTTGGTAATTTGTCTTGCTCAATTTTTCATGAAGCATGACACAGTGCATTGTTGCAACAAGAGACCAACCATGCTTACTGGCAGCTTGTTGAGTTACATATGTATCATCCTGAGAAGGTGGATTTCTTGTTGATGGTCGATTTGCTCTACGAAGTCTCTCTTGTTCTGGTACAAATGTAGCATTTTGCATGGACATTAAAGTATTTGCCTACATTCCAATGAAACAAACAAACAATATGTATTAATATGGATGAAAAGACCATGATATAATGTATTATTATACATGATTAGTCGTTATAGTAGTTTATATCATGAGAATTGCTTTTTTTAAGAGTACATAAAACAAATGCTTAATTAGTATGCTTTATGTTTACCAATGCAATAATTGCCAATAAATGATTTGTTGTAAGACTACTAGAGATTTCCCAATGAAGTAGTGATGTAAACTGTTTGACTCGTTGTGTGAGAGATAAATCTTCTGAGATCAACTTTTTAGGTCTCCATGTTGGAGACATTACGGACATGTATCCTGTAGACGAAAAAAAAACAGAAATTAAACGAAAAAAAACAACAAGCAATCTGTATCATTTTCATTCATTTTTCACTGTAACGTTATTGTAATTAAAATGTAAAACTATTATTAGATGTTTACATTTTTAATTTCTATAATACTATGCAATATTTTGAGTTAGTGAATTTTTATACCTCCTCTAGAAATTTGTCCAAATGAGATTGGAACGAGAGGTTTTAGTAAACCTAATCGACCTTCGGAGATAGAATCCAGCTCTCCATCTAAACCCCAACCAAGAAGTAAACTGAGGAGCAATTGTGCAATTTCCATTGGAATTGTCGATTCAAATAACATATTGCGATGTCTTCTTGCGGTTGGCATTCCATCAATCAAACCTAAACTTGCAGTCGAGTCTACAAATTTAGAAAATAAATATTTTGATGCCACATTTGATACACCGAGAAAATGTTTAAAACAATACGTGGTACAGCTTTCCATATCATGAATATAACAAACCTAAAAACTATATATAAGACTATAAAACGTCATAAAACTATACAGGAAAAAAGCAAATACTATACGATTTTCATGCATGCATCCTTTTGTGTACATGCAAACACAATTCAATTCTATTAAAATACAAAAGTAAATGAGCCCAATTATAAGAAACTTTCAACATAACAAAATGTACCCCCAAAAGACTTTGAAGATGCACATAGTATATCAAATATCAAGTAATAAAATACAAAGGATGCAGACACCAGGAATACTAAATATATTATGCTATATATGCACAATTTATATTTTTAATACACTACATGTAAAAAAAATATTTATTAGTGTATAATAATATTCAGTAAATCTGGATTTAACTGAAAAGCAATACACGGAAGAGCAATATTTTGCTTACTCTTTCGTGATGCAGTTTCTTTCTCTTGTTTAATCAGCAAAGCAGATTCCGCTTTGGCCTGAATTTTCTCCGCTCCCTCTTTAACTTTAGCTAAAAGTCCTGTGAATGACCACATAATTTACAAGCCCCCAAATTAGTAAAGCTCGTAATATGAAATCAAGAATTATTAATTAGAAGAAAATAGAATTTTACCTTTAACCCAAAGACGATATAGTATATGTACAAGAAATATAGTAAATTAAGCCCTTTTGAAAAATTCTAAATTTTTGGATTCGATCATCTTACCAAACTTACTATGCTTGTCCTTGTCCTTTAGAATCCTTTCCATATCTCCTGCTTTATCTTTCACTTTACCGAAAAAATCTGTTCCAGACAATGTAAAACAATAGCAGAAATAATCAGCATAAAAGACCAAGCCATTGGGTTTTTAAACTATACATCCGTGACATATAAATTTACAAGCTATGACCCTTTTGAGAACTTAGTACTTATATAATATTACTAATTAATTTTTGTATAAAATCCCAAAACTACAGTACAATCCCCAAATGATAGCATATACTCTCTTGACTTTTTAATTTACAATTATTATGAACTAACAATTACCCAACATTTATCCCAATAACATGACATCAAATGCGGTTAATTCAAGAAGAGAGCCCTTTTCAAATTCATCATATACATATATATAATACATGGTACAAAAACTACAAAAAGGTAAAAGTAACAAATTGTTAAGTTTATCTTTCAATAATTATTTTCTCCACGCAAAAATAAACAGTTGGTGTTAAATAAATAAAAAAGCACAGTATGAATATAGATATAGATATACCTGCAATTTTCTTTTGTGCATCAGGACTATCGGAGTGAGTTAAACCAAGAATTTTGCAATATTCCGTTTGACTAATAAGACCTTGAGCTTCTAATGTAGCTGGACTCACTGCACTGTATTCATCATTTAACAATTGAATGATTAAAGCTTCTACGTCAAAGAAACAAATGTGGGATTCTGGATCATTGGAATTTGTTCTTAATCCCTGAATTATTAAGGGGGGAATTCTTGTACGATTATGATCTAACGGATCCGCTGGAGTGTGAGTTCCAGGTTGTTGTAAGTGATGTAATCCTCTCTGTATACATGCATAGAATTAAAATAAAATTTTCAAACTTCTTTTGATGAAAAAGAAAACAAATAATACACATTCTGAACTGTGTTACACATGCCTGAGCAGCGTGGCGTATTGCAGCTAAATTTCTAGATCTTAATCCCCGGAAGAAATGAACAGCAGGATTTGCAAGGAGATCAGATGAATTTTGCAAAGTATTTCCGTTTTCATCACATGCTTGAAGAACATCGATTCCAGCCATACCATGCAGAACACGATCCAAATTCCCAGTCTCCATTTGCCATACATATACTGTTCCGTCTGAACATCCAATGATGAGGAAGTCATCTAATGGTCGGAACTTGATGGAAATTATGGGGAATAAATGACGGGAAGCAAGGAGGACACATTTATTTTCTCGAAGACTAAGCAATGCTGCGGAATGATCTGATGAGACACTACAAACTGTCTGTTGTATCCTTGGCTGAAAATTAAATGTAGTGTATTATGATTAAAATATACATTAAAATTGTATACCATTAATATGTATCTGTATGTATAATATACTATGTACAATGTACAATGTACATGCATAGTTTGAACAAAAATCTCTCCCTTCCTTATACTTTTTTGTCTTCATGAAATTACGTACTTTGGAAGGAAGAATATTTAAGAAAAGAAACACTCTTACACTTGTTTCGTTTGGTGGAACAAGAATTTGTGTGATTTCTCCACTGTGGACACAAAATCGATGTACAAGTTCACATTTTACAATATCCCATAGAATCACAGAAAAGTCTCGACCTCCAGAGACTATTGATAAAAAAGAAATACATTTGTGTACTATGGTGTTATAATTTCCACATGTATTATACACTATGCACTATATGTACATTGTCAATGGTGTGTGGGTGCATAAAATATTCACGTTTATTCTTGAAACATACCAATAAATGCAGGGTCATATCTTGGATGCACACCATGAGGATAAACTAAACAATTGACTTTCCCTTTATGTCCAAGTAATAGATGATGGAGGGGCCATTCTAAAAATCATCAAAGGAACAAAAAACCACATTCGTTATTATATAGAAACTTTTGATGCATATTATAATATATTAAGGAAATGCTGACGTTTGCTAAAAAACTTTTATATAAACTTTTTATAAGATCTTTCTCTTCTACCTTTATCTATATATATATATATATATAATATATATGAATGTGTATACCTATATAGATGATTGGGAATTCTCGACTTTATGATACGACGATGGTTTTATTAGTTCGACACTCGATACATACATGTATATATACGCATAATATAAAGAACTCTCAGGGTTATATACAAGCCTATGCTCAATATAGTCAAATACCTAGTCCAAAAGTGTACTAACAATATAAAGGTACTACTACAATTTATGGATAAAGACTACGCATAAATGTATATAAATAAAATTGATGTTCTCCTTTCATAACATTATACTAGTTTGATTCTCTCAATATAATATACGTCTTAAGATGTTAGGAGTAAAAAAATAGAAATAAAGAAAGGAAGAGAGAATATCATGAGAGAATATAATGACTTTCTTCCGAGATAGAATAGTGCGTGAGTAGCACATTAATAAAACATTATTTAGTACGCAGTGTTGATATAACACTAAAAACATAGAAGCTTGATATAACTCATCTTGTACATAATATGTATTCTACATACATTGAACAAAATACTAAAATGGTCTCTTCCTAAAATCTAAAAGCACATCCGATTGTATAAAAACACATGGATAAGAAATTACCCTTCTATATATAGAGGTATTCTATGTATGTGCATTAGATATAATAATATAAACATGAAAGAAGACAAATAACACGTAACTAAATATATATCAGATTATCATTTTTATCATTTGTAGTCTCAACATACATTTGTAACTATTTTTTTTTGTTAAAAAAAGAAAACAACAAAAACCTCACCTTCGTACTGTTGATGACGACCATGTAGAAGGTGTAACATGACTGTGTGAGTTGCTGGAACAACAACTATAGAACCGTCTTCTCTACCACATACTAGTCGGGATTGTTGAGCTAAATATATACTACAAGTTAATAGAGGACCGCGACATTCATCTGTATCGAACTGATCTAATATCCCAGGAGGACACGGCTTTAATAAATCCCATGCTTGTTGAAGACTACTACTTGATGTAGGAGGATATTCGGGTGGTCGAAAGTTTTCGTCTTGTTTTAGCTGACTCAACTGGTTATTTGTAACTTCTGGTAAAATCCATAGTACCAACTTTCCACTCACATCTCCTCGAAGTAAAATCTTTTGCTGTCCAAGTGTCATGAATATTACAGATGGTGGATGTATTAAAGGTTTTGTTGATGGCACTCCGATAACACAATAACAAAATGGATCTTCTTTCAAGGCATGTTTATGAAATTCCTTTGACTCAACTATACAGCTGTAATTGATAAGGGCAAGAAGAAGGGGAAACAATTAAAGAAAGGATGTGGTGTATTAAAGTATATTATATATAAGTCAATTCTTTAAGACAGAAATTAGATAAATGTTTATATACATTAATGAATGTTCTGCATCTATACATTATATTTTAGATGTATTGAAATTTTGATGGAAAAATATTGTTTCAATTTGATTATACAACTACAAAAGTTGTACCGTATAAACTTACTTATTTGGAAGCTTAAATAAGTATGATTTGCCTGAAGCACCCCAAAGAATAGCACGATCTGGAGCGACAAAATTTCCACCATGCCATCTTTCTCCTGGAGGTGCCTTTCCTTGAGCTAAGACTGAAAAGTCTCCGGCGTCATAAATCTATGGAACAATTAGAACATAATATATGGATCTTATTTTAATATCATGAAAATATCAAAAGTGGTTATTATTATCCGTTATGTGTGTAAAACAACATTACAGAATATCACAGACAATACAATAATATTATAAATTGTACCTGCCAAACATTCCAAGTCACAATAAGTACTGTTCGATTATTGTACACACAACAGACTAGTTGAACAGCATTTTTCAAACGAATTTGTTTTGATTCATTTTCATAGAGAGGAGTTCTGTCCCGAAATTCAGTTTCATTTATTGTCCAAACTTTAACAGTTCCATTTATAGTTAATGCAAGTACTACATCATCTGAAATAAAATATATTATACAAATATATATATAATATGATAATGACGTGTCAACGTGTTAAGAATAAAACATCATTCCATTAAACAAAATATCACTATGGATGACAGAAACTAAATTAATAAATAGAAAAATAATAATGATTACTTTTTGAACAAGTATATATTACGGTATATTATGCACATACAAAATATTCTTGAAGGTTTTTTAGAAACATTATTATTATATACCTAATTTTTTATTTGGCCGTAAAACATGAAGTGCACTGATCCAGTCGGGGTTAACATGGGAATGTAGAGATAAAACAGTTTCTAATGTAACTGGATTAATCAGGATTACATCAGGGTAGAATCCAGTACAAAAAACCAACGGATCTTGACCGAAAGCTAAAGAATATGGTTGTATTTTAGTATGTGTAACGTTAGCTTTATGAGTAGATGTTTCTAGGCATCTTCCATCAAGGGCATCCCAATTACAAAGCTCCCTATAATAATAATAATAAGTAGATGTATCAATTAAGTAAAAAGAAACACAGAAAGAACATTATAATGTGTATCAATTACTACTATAATATTCATAATTCTTAAGAGTTATTAAATCATGTGTCATACATCATACCGTATTACAGTAAAATGACTACTATGTACATGTATTACAATAATATATTATAATATATTTTGTCATGTATATAATTAATACACATGATGGTTGGTTGTTTTTTTTCCAATTTGTCAATATAATCAATTAAAAAAACACTTGAAACGTGATTAAAAAACACACCCATTTTCTGATGAGCTGACAATGAGATCTGATGAAGAACTATTTAGTCGTACATAAGCAATCGCCAAAATAGCTCCAGAATGACCAATTAGGAAACATCTTGGTGTCATCTAGATATAAAAATACACCAACAACCAACAATATAATATCTGCAATTAAGTAGACCTACACACAAAGTCCTAAATAACAAAAACTAGACAATTTATTAGATGGATACTCAAATGATTGAGACAAACATTTATTTACATTTTACATTCATACATGAAGAGAGTAATTGTCTTTAAAAAAGTGTCAATAATTATTTTTAACAACAAAAAGGACACACAATTGCCAACAATACCAGAATGGTACAAACATTAAAGTTATGTTACCTCAAACTCAGGATTTCCATTAGTTGGATGTGTGACATCCCAAATACAGATATGTCCATCTTGACATCCCGTGACGATACAGGTTATATCTGGACTCGTAGCAATGGAATTAATTGCATGAGTTGGTGGATCTTTTCCCCAGATACAGACAGGGATCATTAATGACGATGACATTTTATTTATGTCATTACACACACAAGTGACAAGTAATTTTTTTAGCTAACTTTTTTCATGTGTAATGTTTTGTATTTTGTACTATTCTCAATTCCGTGTACTGGGTTCACAAATATCGATTTGATATGAAGCGCATGTACTTATTGTAGCATCGAGTAAAAGGTTTGAATAGGTACATCCTAAAAAAGTACATCATCATGTGCATTAGATTTTACATGCATTTAGATGAGTGGGTACAACTTTTAATTGTATTTAATACATTTTTTACCATATCTCATATATCTTATATCACTCATATGTGAAATGTTACGAATGAGACTAAATTAGATTTTACACACCAAAAATCTTTAAAAAGAGAAAGACTGCTGAACGCTGAACGAGAATCGAGATCAAGAAGAGAGAGAGACAGAAAACAAAGTGAAAGTACAAAAAAAATCCGTTTTCTTCATTTCATTCATTTATTCATGTTAATCCGGCTTTCTAAATAGTGCATTTTACTGCTAAATTCAAGTCGAAGCAGATGTATAGGCGTCAAAAATAAATATTTATTTTATCTCTCAAAAGTATTACTCAAATGAGTAGGAATTTTCACAATTCTACCATTTGTTTAAAGTTAAAACACTCTAATTTGCGTATGTGTGTACAGTACTGTACAGTGTACAGTGCACACTGTATTATACATGGATATATTAATATACATGGATCACGAATAATCAAATGCAAAAATTCTTGTAAATATACCAGTCTGTTGCTCTAGAATTTTTTGGTTGTTCATGGGGGCATTACAGCCTATTTTTTTAAAGCAAAAAGCAACTTAAGTAAAAGTACTTAAATAATGATATGTAAAAGGAAATAGGACGTTTCACCTTGACTGATTATTCAGCACAATATAATACAAAAATTTTGCCGACGTCAACTGATCACAACAATTATTATTATTGTTATGAATAATTTTAATTGACTTTATACCAAGCCCTTCACGTTAGTTAATCCATTGCAAATTTTTGGATGTTTAAAATTTTTTGAGAGTTAAGCATACAGAAATAATCACCACAACTGTTCATTTTCTCTTAATCATTTGAACATTGGATTCTTAGCTCTAGACTCTATACTCTATATTGACATAATTTGTGTTTTTTGTTCTATTTGCATTTTGCATGTAAGCAATATGTAATATCAAAATGTCCTAAACAACATCTTTGGAGGAAAATTCGGACTGTTTATATAAATTTGCATAGTTAATAGTTACTATGAGTGATGAGGGAAATTGCTAGTACATAAAGTATGTCTATAATCTACAATCTACATCATGTACTATGGCAACTAAGCTTTTTTATTCATTTAGCAGGTGGGTTCATCTGAAAAAAAAAACTATAGTGACCAGAGAGTAATTATGAAATTATATAATTACTCTCTGATAGTGACTGATTGTGGGAGCAAGTTTGGGATTCAACAATTTTATACTTCTGGATGCCATGTACACGTAATGCACTATATACACTATACACACGTCCCTCACAATCAGTTACAAATTTTACAATGAAAATCGTTCAGATGAACCCACCTTGTAAATAAATAAAAAAAGTTTAGTTGCCATGATATGTACATGCACGTATATTTTCCATTATGAGTGGTGTCTGGTGTCTGTTACGATGTCTTTGGTCTTTGTTTTCGGGGCTTACTGAGTACTGAGCTTCAAATATAGTCCCATGTTTCCACAGTTTCCAGTGATGAAAGCCGATGCTACATACATTTTTGTGTGTGTATGAATAATGAATACAGACAAGTACAAATAATATATAGATATAGTTATGAAATGTGGTGTTTCAATATATTATGTATACAGTGTACACTGTACACACACTACATGCACAAATATATATATATATATATATAATGGATTCTGGAGCATATTATAGACATGTTTACAAGTTTCTTAGGGAGTTCGTTTTACATGAGCACAAAAATCCCCGTATTGTTTGGTCTCAACAAATGGACAGATAAACTCATGTATTCAAAGTAAATATTTCATCCTCATCAGGGATAGCCGACTAAAATCTTCATTTATCATATTTTGTAACATTAACTTACACCCTTTGATGACAATGACGGACTTGATTGAATTTTTTCAGGGTACAGCAGTCAGTTCTTGGTTTATGGAACTGCGAATAATAGAAAGTGTACCATACCGAGACTTTTTAATTGTAAATTTATTTTATTTTTTCATTATATTTATACCAAACCAAAGAGCTCAAGATGGTCGAAACTTGTTTAAAATATATAATATTCAATAGACTCTGCTAGACGTACAATGGCCACGTATGTATTGCCAAAAAATATGCCTCCTTATACAATGTACAATGTACATGTTGGTATGTAAGTACTTGTACTCGACAATGTTAAGAGTAGGACTCGTATACAAATACAGTCACAAACCCGGTGGCGTTGAGAGCTCATATAAATATCACCATATAACATGTCATGTGTGTGGGAATGGATAAATGGGAATTAAATCCCTTTCTTTGAAAGGTTTTAGCAGTGTAGTCTCCAGTCTCGTTTACCTTTCAGCTAATAACACACAAGGGTGAATAGTGAATACTGAATAAAGGTACGTACATCGTACATATGTAATGTAATATTGAGGCTCAAGATTGAGCACGCCACTCGTTCAATTCAATATAGGTAAAAAGTAGGTAAATAAAAAATGGCAAGATAATATCTCAAAGCTTGTTTGTCTTTTGAATTTTGAATAGACATACTTTTACATTCATATGCATATAAATGTACACCCTGTAAATCTACAGTCAGTATACCACATACTAGTAGCTATATTATGTTACTTTACACTGTAGATTCTAGAAAAAGATTTTGAAACCCATTTGTAATTTATCGTTGAAAAAAATAAAAAATAAAAATCAGAGTAATATAGCACAGGATACACAGGATGACTGGGTACTTGGTATAGATTGGTGTGAAACTATGTGTAGTTCCTCGCAATTTGTTCTTATTACAATCATGATTGTTTGTATGTTACATTGATCATGGATTTTGTTTCAAGAAGATTTCTAACGTTTAAAATGCCTACAATGGCTACGGACAGTTATGTACAATGCATTTTACTGTAAGTATAGCAAGTAGACTGTAGACTGTAGACAGTAGAGACTAGAGGCACTCGATTATTTCCATGTCTTGTATGAGTGCCGTCATAAAAATTATGAAAAAAGAGCCTCTGCATCTCATACATCGTAAATATTACATGAATTATTTGTATTTAAAACTAAGTTGAAACTTGTATTTTTCTTCTCGTCCTTTCTTTTCTTTTCATGCTGGTTTAGCTCTTGTGACTGTTTCTTTCTTATATTATTTCTTACATTTTCATCCAGTTTGTCTTGGTTTCCTTACTTACACAGACACATGTAAAACTGAGCAATGCCTAATGTCTAGTGCCTAATGTCTAGTGTCTACATTCTACAGACTACAATCTACACAGTATTTTTTATTTGGACAGAACACAAAAGTCGCACTTTTTTGGATTTGTCTGTCTCATACTCTTGTTTGTGTCTGTGTTTGGAGTGTGGAGTATGGAGTAGGGTTCGAGTTTAGAATATACAGTTAAGAACATGAAACAACATGTAATAATATATTATGATGATATATTATTATACAACTTTCGTTTTTATTAAAAAGATGCGCAGTCGTAATTGTACAAGAGAGAGAAAGAGAAATAACATGTTGTACGTATAGTATGCATGTTCCCTTGTCTCGAAGTCTCGAATATCCAACAAAATGGATAAGGATGTGCATATTATGTATAAAGTGTAAAGAAGTATGAGGATACAAAATGGATAGAGAAGCAACGTGAAGAAAAAGTGAATATGATGCCGAACCAAAAAAAAAAAAGTTCCATCCATCCACAAAAGCCGTTTGAACCAAAAACTGCTCACTGCTCGTATGAAAAGCGTGCTATTAGATCCTTTCACATCACATGAACACTGGCGAGAAGGAGAAAGGGAAAGAGAAAGAGAAAAGGAGAGAAACTGAATATCTACAAGCGTAAATTTTTAGAGTTGGAGTATAGTCGAGAAAGCAAATACGGACATTCACATACAAACATTGGAAACATACACGCACAGACTCGATGATATAATATATACAATATCTAATACAATACCGTGGAATATTACATTATAGTATGAGTATTGTATACGAGTTGTGCACACTGCACACATAGATATGTATATCCGTGTATACGAAACATGTACTAACTACTAACTACTAACTCATGTACAGTGTGTCATGTTATACTGGCTGACTGAGACTGTGAGACTACATTATATGATTATATGATATGACTCGGAACTTGGATTTTGCTGAGCGCTGAGCTCTGAGCGTTGAGCTCATAATATTTGTAATATGAAGAACAAGAGTCATGTAGAAAGTCTACATTCTACATTCTATATTCTACATGCCCGTTCAATGGAAGCAGCAAGAGGGAAAGAGAAAGAGTAGCACCAATATATGATTATTACATTATGTATTATGTCATGTATAAGTATTCGCGAGTGTGTGTGTGTGTGTGTACAATGTACAGTGAGAGGAGCGATTCGGTCGATAAAGACGTTTTAAAATCTCATTTTTTGACAGCAACCTTCCATGTGGGCTAAATAGAATCCTTGTGTGTGTACACAGTGTACATCATAAATATGTATGTATCTTGCTTTAGTTTAGTATAATATGGAAAGTTTGGATATACATACTGCTACTTATATGACATCATATCACATAATATGAATGTCTCTGTGTCCGTGGATCATACTCTGATTGTCTCTTGCTCACACACTCGCTCACTCACTCATAAGTCTCTATTCGTCCAATTCCTCGTTTTAGTTGTCGTTGTCGTTTTAGTTGTCCTAAACCACGGTCGGAACAGTATAAGCTTTCTCTCTGTATCCCCTATATGTATACATAAGTATGCACGACTGTACGTATTTGTACGAGTCTGTATCTCCACCAAGATAAATGGGCCAATGCTTCACCTTTCACCTCATTTAAATTACCTCACGCATTCCTCCCAAATCCTCTTATCGTACACTAGAAGCTGGGAGCCTTATACCAAATACAAAATGTAGATAATACATAGGTAGCTGCTCCTACTTTTGCTCTTTCAATAGCTCTCTTTTGACAGCTTGAAACTCTTGTCTCTCGTCCTTGTCCAGAATCCAGAAGCTGCACAACTATACTACTACTCCTGCTACTACTACAAATGCCTCGGGAGGAATTCAAGAGGCAAAAGAGAGAGAGAAAGAGAGAGAGAGAGAGAAAGCCTGAGAGATGGGAATAGAATAGGATGGTAAAATATCCACCACCACCACAGCAGTATACATGCACATGAAAAGGATATGCCAAACTATGTGTCTCGGCATATGTTCCGTACAAAACTTGCATATCTTGACATGGAAATATGTATGAATATGTACGAGCAATGTCTATCAATCTAAGCATCTCTCTCCCGCTCTCTCTGTCTCTTTCTGTTTCGGTCTACCGTCTACTGTCTACACATAACTTTAAATGTAGTCAATATTCTTTCACCAGTATTACCCCATTTGACTCAAGACTCTAAACTCGAGTAATCGTATGTACATTGATCATTCTAGATTCTACTATTGCAGTCACACTTTCTTCCCTTCTTTTCTACATAATATTAGACCATAGACATGTAAGGATTTATATATCCACACAGACCTCGTTCATCATTTCTATTCAACAACCATAACCTCTCAATCTATCTTCTATCTACTCAATTCAATGTGTATTTTTTTCTGATTTGGTTATCTTTTTTTTCCCAGTCGAGCCACACACATACCCATACACAACTGCACAATGTACAACACATGTAACATGCAAATTGTGTATGTAGTTGGTACTATGAACTCTACATTGAAATTCATACAGGAAATCTTACTTTTTACATATAGGTGGCAAATAGAAAAACAGAGATTGTAAAAGGGGGTCATAAAAACAAACTACATGAGAATTTACATAATCCTCTGTGTAAACGGTAATATTATGTACATGTGAATCCACAATCCACAGATTTATGGTGTATGCTGTTTGCTGTTTTGGCTCTGCCTTTTTTTGTTCAAGTTTCAAATGAAAAAGGAATGAGTGTAATAACTTAACGATGGTGAAGATGAACTTTGATGATAATTTCAAGTTTTGAAATTGGAGGGAATGGGAGAGGGGGGTTTCTGACTAACTAGCTATAAATTGAGGTTTGAGGTTTGAGGTATAAGGGAATATACAGTACAGTAAATAAGAAAGTAAGTCAGAGAGTTAGTAAGAGACAGTTGACTTGAGTCACTGACTGAGTGAATGGGAAAAAGAAAAGAAGAAAAAAAAAGCATAGAAGAAGAAGAAGTATAGAAGAAAACAGAAGAGAAGAGAAAGTAAGAAGAGAACGAAGGAGAGAGAACGAGAAAGAGAGTAGAGACAGAGAGAGAGATAAAATTGGTTGAAAATTTCAAAGGGGGGGAAAATCAATAAGCTATATAGAAGTTTAAGCCGAGAGCGCATGGATGAGAAATATATGTACAGGACAAAGAGTATATTTCTCACATCCACATAGAGGGTTCCATTCAATAAATAGAAGAGCAATTTTTCTGTCTCAGTTTTTCGATAATTTTTATGTGTTATCCGTTTTTAGTTGGGCTAAAATGTACACGTACCCATGGTGTGTTTAAATCCTGTCCGCAGAAAACAATTTAATGGTAATAATCACTTCTTGTTGTTCAACAACTCTCATCATTTATTTACACAATATACTTACTCTTTTTTCCTCTTCTTTCTTTTAGTTTCTCTGCTTACATTTTCTCGTTCGCTCGCTCACTCACTCACTCCATTCCAGTCTCAGCTCTTAGTTTTCGGTGTCTGAGGTTGGTTTTGTGTTCTATGTGTTTATTCTTAATGTGAGTGAGAGTGTGTGTGTGTTGTGTGTGGGGCTGACTTGCTGTGTCTTCCTCTCGTCTATACATAATATTCTGTATTCTGTATATAAAAAAGCATAGATTATGAGTTTTCTCTTTGAAGCACATAATAATAATAATAATAATTATGTATAATCCTTATTTTTTATACATGTCATGTATAAAAATTGGTCAATGCTCCACTATACACTTTCTTGCCTATTTGTTATTTGTGTATCTACCTATGTGAAGTGAATGTGTGTGTGAAAGTTAAGTTAAGTTTGTGTCAGAGTGAACGAGAAAATTTTCTTTGTGATTTTGTTTATTTTTTAGTGTTTTCATTTTCTTGTGTTCTGTAATGATAAGCCATAATCTATAAAAAAAAAACGAAAAGACAAAATATCCAAAATACTCTCGCTGATAGTAATAATAATAAAAAAAATAGAGGTATAGTAATCAATGCTAATAAAATATAAAATGTTTTAGACTGGTGGAGAATCGTGTGTGTACTTACGTCCAACAAACAACTATTCTTCAGCTTCCTTGTCTTCTTGTTGTTCTTCTTGTTGTCGTTGATCTCGTTGCTCTTTTTACTCTTCAACATCATCGTCGTCGTGACCTTCATCAATAATACCACCAAGTGCCGCGATGTGCAGGATCACGACCACAAAAATAATAAGAAGAAACAACAACAAGAGCAGAGCCAATGTAATGGGAACTTTTCTATTGTTCTTCTTGTATTAAGAGAGAACAAGGATGCCGAACAGCAGTTGTTATTCTAATAATGATGAAAATACACAAGTTGCAAATCTGATTAATGATTTTAATATTGGGAGTAATGACTTGACCGATTTGGATCTCCTCACCGGAGAGGCCTTGGTTGGCAATCTCACTCTTAGGTTTAGAAGAGACATTTTTTATGTAAGTCTTTTCTAAATGGTCATTTCTACCTTTTCATTCTTTCCTTTTTTCTTATTAATTTGTCAAATTATTTTCTAAACATATTATAATCAATGAATGAGGAATTTTCATGTGAATGGAACGGAAAATAATTCAAAAATGGTATTTATAATATTTAATGGGAAAACAGACTAGTATAGGACATCAAATTTTACTTTCAATCAATCCGTACAAACCGTTGTCAATATACTCGGAACAAATTAAAAAACTTTATAGAACAGTCTCTCCTTTTGATCTTCCACCTCATGTGTAAGTCATATAGTTATCTAATGAATAATACATTGCTATATTATGATTTTATGCTGAAATGATATTATTAATAATATAACCCCGGACAACGATACTTTTTTTCAGTTATTCACTCGTACGTCTGATTCATCAGCGGAACATTGATGGATTGGAGTCGGAACAGATTTTTATTACCTCAGGTGAAAGTGGAAGTGGAAAGACTCAAGTTGTTCAAATTGCTCTAGATTTTTTACTCAAGGATGATGTCATTGGTAACAAATTAAGGGATGTGAACATTCTACTGTGTGGAATGGGAAATGCTAAAACTGCCCGCAACGATAATTCATCTCGATTTGTAATTCATTTTTTACATAATATATTTTGTACTTTCTCTTAAACACTCTTTTCCTTTCTTTATTCTGCACAAAATTCTATTATCAGTTCACTTTTGTATTTTGTGTAACCCGTTTCAATTTCGATTTATTAAAATCCAATTCATACATTTATCTTTAATAGCAAATAGCAAACATACACAAAGGTTTTCAGTACTATAATTTTTGTTTTGTAAAACTGTTTATTTCTTTCAGGGTAAATTTTTAGATATTCAAGTTGATTTTAAGGGATGTGCTTTAGGTGGAGTTTTACACACGTGTAAGTTACATTTCTTTCTGTCTATAAAATTATATTCTCAAAAATATATTTCAATCACTGTGAAAAAAATTGAGAATATTAGAAGTTATATAAAATCTACGTACTAATCAAACACTCCACTCTTTTGTATTTATATAGATCTTTTAGAAAAGGTAATGAAAAAAGCTGGAAGAACATGAAAATTTAAAAACATTTTATCGAAATTATCATTACAAAAAATACAAAGTTCAATAACAAAAATATGAATTATTTCAAAAATATTTTTCTAGTGGCGAATAACAAAATTAGCATCAAACTGCCAAAAACCAATGAACGAGTCGGAAAGAAACTTCCATATTTTTTATCTTTTACTTGCGGGCGCGGAAGCATCCTTAATAAGTAAGTTGACGCATGTATCGGATCATTGACAGTTGATCAAATGAAAAAATGAAAAATTCTCCTTCTCTTAACAAAGTATAACAAAATATGTTTTCTTGTCGTAGAAACATTGAAATTACAACGATCTGTTGATAGTTATAATCTACTTAAATCCAATCAACGAAGTAACACCATGGTACAAGATTTAACGGCAGAACGGTGTGCATTTCAAGAATTTAAGGTACAAAAAACCTAATTAATTCTCTGTATTCTCTGTATAAATAATACCAGCTCTTTTACTATACAGTTTCATATTAACGGATTGATAATTATTTGTGGTTGTGATTATAAAACAGTTTAACAGTTTTAAATTTTATTTGTGTGATTTCAGCGCTCCCTTTCCACTTTTATAAAGTCCGAGTCAATAATAACACATTTTTTTAGAATTATCGCAGCAATACTTAAGTTAGGTAATGTTAATTTCATACCAGTATCAAATATTGATGGGACAGAGGGCTGTGGGCTGGAATTTGATTACGGTGAGCCATGTCAACCTTTACCTACAATATTACTTTTCATTTTAGTTGGTAATTGGTTATGCATGACGTACAGTAGTCATTAAAAAAACATACAAACGTAACTATAGCCACCAATTACCCGTAAACTATAAAATATGAATGGAACGTGTAGACAAAAAAGTCGTCTTAAAAGTACGTCTCCATGCCACAAAATATTTATCAACTTTTCTTTTTCTCTTTCCTTTTTCACCATGCAGAATTAGGTAAGTACTTACGTGCTTTTAAAAATTTTGCAAGTCGTGTTCACAATTCAGTATGATGTATACACGAATGAAAATTAATTCAATGAATATTTATGGAATTTCATTTTATTTATACTCTTTTCTAGTGGAGTCTGGAGGTAAGCGGATAGTTTCTCGTTCTCTGGATGATTTACGATATTATATCTTCACAGAACATATTAATTATTATGTACATATTACATTACATTAGGATCATATTATGATAATAATGCATAACCAATTTTTTTTTGTAAAATACTTCCATTACAGAATTGTTAGGTGTACCATTTGAGACACTGAAACTTGCCTTGACGACTCGTAATTCCGATTACAAATTAGAGTTGACTTCTTCTGAGGCCAACTATGAAAAAGAAATTTTCATTAGAAATTTATACTCTCGCCTCTTCACTTGGATTGCTAGTGAAATTAATGAAGATTTAAAGGTGACTTTTTTCATATCGAATATCAAATATCCATTCAGCTCTCGTTCCCTTTTGTTTCATGTGCATTATGAGACAATACAACAACGAAAAAACCTTTTCAAGTCTCCTTGCCATCATGAATACAAAAATACGTCAATCACATGGCAATTTCGTTCCGCTTCCATCTTCCCTTGTCTTTTGTTGCCTCCAATCCCATATCCCGTACTTTGTACCTGTAAAATTTATGTTTTTTACTTCTCTACTTTTATGTTCAACTTGGGAATTAAAATGGCTTTGAATTTTCATGGATACAAAATACTTTATATAATTTTACCAAGATTATAACAAGTTTTCTTTGTTTTTATTCTTGAATTTACAGCCCCCAACGTCAAAGTCACGAAGGATAGGATTTTTAGATTTTTATGGTTTTGAAATACTAGAAGACAATAGTCTAGAACAGTTTTTAATAAATTATACAAATGAGAAACTACAGCATGTTCTAATAGATATTGAATTGAGGTCACTACAAGAAGATTTTATTAGAGAAGGACTGGATTGGATTGTGATTGACACCAAAGAAAGTTACTTTAGTAATATTGAAAAGGTATGTCAAATTTAATACTATTAATGATTTTACTAATCACAGTAATGGATTTATTTCTACTTATATAATAATACTACAAAGATTTGAATGTATTAATCCTTTTTTCCCATGTTTGAACTGAAAATGTGAATCAGCAGAATAGCCACGGTCTCATCTACACTCTCAACGGTTCAAATGAAGAGAATCTATTAACCAACCTTGTACGGTGCTGTGGAGATGATAAACAATCGCACAATTCATTTAGGTACTAATTAATTACCAATGTAACATGCAGTTAATACTGAATTTTATTAACCCATAATATAACAAAATGAATGGAAAATTTTATGGAAATGATTGAAACTGATCTTGTCTTTTTCACAGGATAAAACATTACGCAGGCACTGTAAACTATAACCTGAAAAATTTCATTCCTAAGAATACAGATCATATTCGTCAGGAAGTGGCCTATGTGTTACATTCTTCTCGAAATAATCAAATTTTACCAGAACTGTTCCCGGAAGGAAATCGTAAAACGGCTTCGCCTTGTAATCGTCCCGGAGCTCGTCATCAGAGAAAGCCCACAACCGCAGCTACCCAATTACAAACTTCCTTAAATTCTCTACTAAAAAATCTAACACCGAATCGTTGTAAATATTATGTGGATTGTATCAAACCCAATGAGTTGAAACAACCAAATTTATTTGAGACAGCTTTAGTGAATCATCAAGTGAAATATTTGAGACTTTTGGACCTGACAAAGATCAATCAGTTGGGTTATGTTTATAGTATGAGTTATGGAGCATTTCTAGCTCGTTACAAATTACTCAGTTTAATTACATGGCCTGTTTTTCGTGGAGATGTGGCGGATGGTGCTGGACTTCTTCTCAGTGATTTACAATTTGGAATCTGTGACTATATTTTTGGACGTACCAAAGTTTTCTTAAAAAATCATCGTATTGTAAGTCTTCCAAGACTTTTTGATTTTCCCCTTCAAAATCTCATACAAAAATACACAGTGTTTTTTTATTGTCTTGTTCTTCGGTAGTGAAAACATAATCGAAAATCGAAAAAGGAAAAGAATTGTGTTACCTGAAAAAGTGAAACTATTATATTCTTGTTATTGTTTTTGTTTTAGTGATTAATCGTAATTAATTAGTGTGTGTTTATTTATATTTGTGAAATTTTGAGGTATGGGAATTGGAGGAATTTCGACGGGAAAGAATGGATGACTTGGCACTGCTGGTTCAGAAAATTTGGCGTGGGTGGAGACAGGTTGTCCGTCTACGTCAATTAAAACAAAGTCAGGCCGTTCTCGCTCGAGCTTGGAGACTCTGTCTGGTTCGTAGCTTTTTTTTCATCCATTTTTTTGGTTTACGTTTCATTCGTAATGAAATTTAAAAAAATAAATATTATATTATTTAAAAGTATGATACCAAACAGAATAGAACAGAGCAGAATTTACTGAAAATTGAAATCCCATTTCCTTGTTTTTGTATTGTGTAGGTAAGAAGACAACGAGTAGTGAAAGAACAGAGAAAGAAAACCCGTTGGGCTGTTGACATGATTCAAAATGCTTATATTCATTGGAAGGTTTGTTTCATTTAAACATTTGTTTACTTTCCTTCTCCATTCAATTTCTTGTAAATAGTTCATATTTTGTACGTTCAATATTTTAATTTTAATGGAAAACAAAATACAAGTTTGTGTTAATCATGTTTATCATGTTTTACTGTTGTAGAGAAAAATGTTTTTACTTCAGTTGGCCAGACATTTGCCCCCGTTATCCCCAATTAGCCGAGACTGGCCTGTTGTTCCACATTATATTAGTGATAGTAGTTTACTTCTTCGACGAATTTTTCACCGTTGGAGAGTGAGTTGTTATCGATTTTATATTATGAAATGTGAAAAATATATGCACAACGTTTCAAGTTTTCATGTTTACGTTTGTAGCGTGTAGTGTAGTGTATAGTGAGTGTAGAGTGTGTAGTATAAAGTATAAATAATCAACTAATTTCTATGCAGTGAATGGGATAATAATGTACTTTTTATTTTATGTGAAAAGTTTCCATGAGTGAGAATGTTTCTTGTTGTTTCTTGTAATTTTATGATCATGATGATGATGATGATGACAGTGCCATGTGTTCCGACTCCGAATTGACGAGAATGAAAGAAATCGAATGGGAGAGAAAGTCACTGCCAGTTTATTATTTAAGGTGCTTACTTTTTATCCTTCTCTTGTCTCTATTCTCGATTGTTTCATTCATCTATTTATGTATATTATACCCCCAAAATATTATTCAAATACCGTACAGAAAAACCATGTGATGTTTGGTATCTGTCTACATATTTTATAGGCAGATTAGCTGTGTATTTTAATGCAGTTTGACCTGCAAATGTACAACCTATTTATTGATGTTTTATTTTATTTTTAGGACCGAAAAAGCTCATACCCTCGAAGTGTTTCTCATCCTTTTATTGGAGATTATGTTCGTCTCCGTCAGAACAGTCAGTGGAGACGATCAGCTACAAATGACCAATTTGTTGTGTTTGCTGATTTAATTAATAAAGTTACCCGAAGTGGGGGCAAAGTACGTGTATTTACAATAAATCATGAGTATAATTATTATGATTATCATTGTTGATATTTTTCAGTTGTCTACAGTCTACAGCCTGCACTGTTATCTAAAAAATGTGTTATTTTTTCTGAACCTTGTCTTAGTTTGTGCCAATCGTCCTAGTAGTGACAACTCAACACGTGCTCGTGCTGGATCCGAGGACTTTGGGTGTCAAATATCGTATAGCTGTGAAAGATATTTATAAAATTTCTTTATCTCCCTTCCCTGATGATATTGCTGTGATTCATGTTCAACAGCAGGTTAGATTTTATTGTTTATTGTGCTACAGCATATTATGTACTATGATCAAGATTTTTTGGATATTTCTGTGATATGATATCGGCTGAATATTATTGGTTGATTGATTTTTTAATGCTCAAAAAATGATTGTTTATAAAACTTAGTTGGACAATGTCCCGTGTGAAGACGTCCCAATATCATCGTCAAATGCCTCCTCCCACCAAGACAAACAGCCATCAGCTGCCGCCCCTTCCTCAACTCAATCGCACCACGGTTGTAGCCTTTTCAGTGAAGACGGTGACCGACTAACCAAAGGTGACCTTGTCGTTCACACCTGTCATGTCATCGAGATGGTGACAAAAGTCTACTTGGTGGTCAAAAACGCTAATGGTCTTCCTCCTGAAGTTGACATCGTTGACGAGTGAGTATCCCATTTTTTCATTTACCTAGTGTAGGTTGGAGTTGGAGGTTTTAGGTGTATCCACCTTCTAAGTTTCGTGTAATTTCCTGGTTGGGTCATATCATGTAGGTTATTCACGTACAATGTACATTGTACATGGTACATATGTCTACAATATACATCTGCATGTATTAGGAATTAAAATGGTAAAAAAAACATGTACAAAACACCCGCATCCACCTACACATCATTAACATTCCCCATTCAACATGATAATCCAATATGTATAGTTTATGAAATAATCTACTAAACACTAAGGAGTTTAGGAAGGAAAGTTTCTTCTTTTTCATTCTTTTTGCCCCAACTTTGGCCTCTCTTGATTGCAAGTGAAATGTGAAAGACTTTGGAACTCTGTTAGAAACATGCATTATACATGGATAATATAACATTATAACACATTATACAGGACTTATACTTACACTGGGGGAAAGAATACTAAAATACGCATATACTTAAAGACTTTTTATCTAGAGTTGAAAAGTCTGGAGTGTAGAAAGTAGAGTCTAGAGTGTAGAATGCAGACTGACTGGATACTGGATACTGAATCTCTGGTTGACTACTCGACTGAAAAGTCTGAGAAAGTTTAGCAATTCAAAAGTTTTAACACCCTTCAAACACCTACTGTCATGTTAACTTGATGTTTTGACTCTCCCCCTCTCTCTCTCTTTCTTTCGCTTAAATGCTTGCTGTGGATTTTGATTCTTATTTTCATTGAGTTACCATGCACATTTTCTCCACTCTTCTTTCTCCACTTTCTGCTCATTGCTCACATACATATTACACATATAATATATGTATTATATGCAAAATATGATATGTAGTCCATGAGTAAAAAATCTTTTCTTCCCGTCAACACACTTATCCTTGTCCTTGTCATCACCACTCTTTTCCTTTAGCATTTCTCCAAACTCCAAACACCAAACTCCAAACACACATTATACATGCATGAAATCCCATTTTATCGATCTCCCTTTCTCTCACATATTTTTTTACTCATAGAAATATCTAAATATTATAGACCCCTCTCATCGTCACCACTCGCTCTTACTTTCCTTCATCGTCATGTCTCAATTGTAAATTGTAATATTCTGATCTAACTACGATAAAGTTCAACGTGATGTTTCTATTTCAAGTTTCAAGTCAATTGACTAATAATTTCACAGTTAATCTAACAGTAAACAGTAAACATTATTGAATAGAATCCATCCCGTATTTTTAAGCTATCTATTTTCTATACATTTTTAAACTGGAATTTGACTCAGCTTAGTTAAATTTACTTCTGTTGAGTTTTGAGCCCAGGATCCAGGATATTATGCAAAAAAAACTGAAAAACTGTACAGAATGAGAATATATAACCACTGGGTTTTAAGTGCAAAGTTTTATGAATATAGAATATAGATAAAAAATATTATGTTACATGGTACTCGCAGATCATTCACGTACGCAATACTGCAATGTATCTCCTATAACCTTTACTTTTGATATTTGATATTTGATACATGACGTATGAATAAGAATGGAATGGAAGATAAAGCTTCATTATTTCATAGACACCGACTACATAATACACAATGCAATGTGTGAGGTTTGATGAATATACTACCATACTACACTGTTTACTGTATATTGTACTACATCCACGACTTTAAACTACATTTTTTGGTTTCCAAGACAAAAGTTCCGACTTCCGACCAGCAGTTTTTTGTCATAAAGTGAACTGTGGTGCGTGCTGTGTCATATGCAGCATGAGCATGACGAATAGCGGAAAAAGTGTGAAATGTACATGTTCAATTGAACTTATTCTATTCGTAAAAATCTGTATATAGCAAAAGCAAGAGTAGACGATGTTACATATAATATCAGATCGGATATCTTGTCATGTGTGCATGACTTGATATTATCTAGATAGGGACATATTCAAGTAGCAAAAATAAGAAAGTTGGTGGAAAGGAGATGTGACTTGTGAGTCCATCGTTGTCCCGCTTCTTTTTCTCTTCCCTGAATCTATCTCTCTTTGGTTTTCTTGAGGCTGTACACATAAAAGCTTTTTACTTTCAATCAATTTCACATCAACTCTCAATGATACCATCAATATCAGACTAGACGAACTTTACTCTCTCCTTTTTTTCTCAGCATCTTTGGATCATTGACAAATCAACTTGCATAGTGTCCCTCAGTTCAGTTTGTAAAAACCTGTAGTACAACGCATAAAATCATACATGAGCCATCCTCCATACTTTACAAGATACAAACTATCTAACGTCGAACTGCAATGTCGTGCTCCACTGTTGAGGTGACTACAAAGGTGATCTGGGAAAATACGAGACAGAAGACAGTCCACAGTCCAGTGATACAAACAGTCTCAAACATTTGAATTCAAAATCAAAGTCAAAGTGCCGTTGTCATACCAATAATAAGGTACAAATGTACAATTTAAATGTATGCAAAAGTACCACCCAAGTTTCTCTCCGTATAAATAGTATGGTGGTAATGTGAAACGATGTGCAATCACAAATCACAATAGATTAATATAATAATTGTCTATATTATTTTCACACTCCAAGTATTATAGACTGATTTGATACCAAAAAATAGCTGTACGACAGTCAACCCGCAATAAATCGTCGTACATGTGATTTTTTTTCAATGGAGAATCGTGCATTTGTGACTTGCAATTTGTGATGCAAGGAATGGAGAAATATACAGATCGGATGTGTAAAAATTCAGGACAATGGCCTTAAATATATATTATACACCATGGAAATTTCATGTAGTTCCTGTGCATGAGGCGAAATATATGGAAAGTTGGGTTTCATGCCAGGATTTTTTTCTTCTATATGTGGGAAATAATGGGAATGAAGAATAATGGGTTTTGTATATCGGACTAAAAATGTACTAACCCGGACCAATCCAATCCAAACCAAACCAAATTCAATGAAACCCAATGAAATGTGTTCTAAAAGGAGAAAGCATTTCTAGAGACTAGAGTCTGGATGAAATAAATCCCAACGTCATTCGTATCGAGGTTTTTGAATTGTTTATTACATGTTACATATTTAGTTTCCACAAAGATGACAGTATTAAATAGAATGTGCATGTGTCATATGTGTATATATATAATTTTTGTGTATGATAGAGAAAAGAGATGGGATTAGATGAGATGCAACTTTATTACCTCTAGTTACCGTTTTATTGATCACTCCAAACCCCCTATTCAATACACTGTACATTGTAGATACACAATAGGAAACAGAGGCAGAAATGGAAAACGGCAAAGAATTTATTTATTATCGCCTTTCTCCACTTACACTCCACTTGCTCATTCACATGATGCATGTCTCACATACATATTTATCCAGATTCTAGATTCTAGATATCCGAGTTTTATACAGACTTTTTGTATCTTGTATCGTATCCTCATTCTCCATCCTCCATTCTCTCTTTCTCTTTCTTTCTTTCTTTCTGTTTCTCTCCCTTTTGTTTATGACCGTTCGGTTCACATTTTTGTATCCTATCCAACTTTTAAATTACTATACATTTTCTTTTATTGTTTCATTTCTCTATTTCTTTCTTCTGCTTCTCTCTCTTAGTCACATGATACGTTTTACTATTTCTCTTTTATATTGACAAAGTAATTTACACGAATTTATTCCCTGTAAATTGTACATATATCCTCGCAAAACTTTTCATTCTTTATTTATTATTTACACAAGTGGAAAAAAAGTTCATGGTTCATATTGTCTCTAGTTTATTCGCTACGCTTTATACCTTCCATATCGTTTCATGCATTTCCATCTCCCCCGTGATTTAAACTATTAAATATTTATATTGCCTACAAAATATTTGGTTTTGGGAAGATTTTTAAAGAATACATAATAACTTTATTTCTTTTGTCTTCAAGATATTCCAGCATCTGAATCTGGCATCCTATTTCCAAGACTTTAAACTAGGAGCATTATTTTTGAAAATGTTGGTTTTAAAGTATTTTAGAATTTGAAGTATATAGAGGTGTCAAAAGATTAAAGTGACCTTACAAGAATTCAGAATTCAGTATGTATACACATTTGTACATTCCATATTCCATACACATTTTGCCCAAGGAAATAATGTTCAATGCCTTTGGATTTGGGATTTACATATTATTGTACACATATGTATAATATGTATGTATGAATATGGTCCATTTTGACACAAACCCCCTAAAACACGGGAATTGAGGATTGCGAATTGAGATTGAGGTTTTAACAGATTATTTATATCCGAATGACCATCTACCGAGATTACCTTTATTGTAACCGATATTGCTTTTTAATCTCTTTATTATTAGAAAACACACGTTCACATCGTAGCCTTTTCTAGTGACATTCGGTAGTTTTCTGTGCTTCAAGGGCTCTTATAGACGTCCGCACTAACTTTGGACAACACATGTCTATATATTTAATATTTACCGTCAGATATACATATATACATATACGTAAAATATACAGAAGATGAAATGAATATCTATGTGATTTTGTCAAGGGAAAATCAATGTCCGGTAAATCGTAGAGGAAATATTTGTATAGCGTACAATTTTGTTATTATTGCTTTACATGATATTTCGTTTAGATTTTTGAAAAGTATGACATGGGGTTTGAAATTTGAAACTTTCTCCATACCAAACAAGTGATAAAAGGGGAATGTTGAATGTTTAGGCACGAGGAATGAATTACGTAAAAACACACATTATAAAGGTGTTTTGGCAGTTAGGTATAGAACACCTCGTGAATTCTGATTACTGATTACTTTGTGAAATTCACATACTCTTCTATGTATCATCTGTGGCGCATTGTACTGTGTTATAATATTTTATTATGGCTAAAAGATTAAAGATTTGCATCGTAAATGTTGATGTATAGAAATTCTACTCAACTAGACATAAAATGCTTTCACTCGCAACAAAAATACACAATTATTTTGCTGTGTATGAAAACCATAGAATTTATTATTTGATTGTAAAAACAAAATTACATTTATTTATTTTCAGATTTTCTGCGACATTTGCCAACCAAAGGGTACTCGTGTCCTTCAAATACACGAATAAGGGAAGTCAACATGAATCTGCCGTTGTCATACCACCAGGTACCAAATGTACTAACATTAAGATTAATAAACTTATATACTACAAGATATCATACGATTATATAATATAATAAAAAATAACTTACCTTTTTTATTTTACAAGAATACGAGAAATGAACTGTGTTTTTTAACATATTCTTTAAATGATTTAATATAGCATCCATGAGGGTCACTAGGAAACTGGGTAAAATGGAATTTGTATACTAATTCTGTATATAGTATGCAATATATGGTGGTTGATGAGTATATGTACACTTTTTTGAGCAGTGAATTGTGATATACTTTCCTGAAAAAGAGTTTTCAAGATTGCCAAAATACTAAAATAATAATAATAATAAGTAAATAAACAATACATATATTAAATATTAATAAAATGTATAATAATAAAAGAGATAAAGTGCCAGAGAGATATACATTCATTTTTCTTTTTCTTCACAAAAACTCTGAACTATATTATTGTACTATATATTATATTCAAAAATTATGAAAAAAAAAGAGAAAATTATATGGAAGGACAAACGTGCGCCCGTTCTTTTATTATAATCTAAAAACGTAGATATATTTATATTTGTTCTTCCAGACCCTTCAACTGGTGAAAATATTTTTGTGGCACACTGCTAGAAAGAAACCCCCCAGTCATAATAAATAATATAATATTATTATACTATAAGTTGGGCACGTTCAGTTACATTACAAAAAGTGTCTCAGGTGAAAAAAAAGGCCCAGGCGTAAGTATCTCGCCTCTTATGCAGATTTTTTTGTGTATTTTATTATTATTATGACAAGGGAATGTTTCTAGGAGTGCTAGAAATATATATATTATATTGTATGCCCTTGCCCCCAGAAATAAAGCTGTAGATCCTATATATATTATACAAACAGATATATATTAGTACAGCTAGTTACAAACAGAAAAACAAATGAAATTTTAGTATTATATATATATATGATGATTATTATGTATTCTTTATTCTCACCGATGAACGTACTACCATGAACCATGAAGTTTATTATACCTATTACCTATATACTATATTATGATTACAATTATAACGAAAAATCATTTTTCAAAAATGATGATGGTGAATAATGAATAACAATAAAATACCTTTATTATAATTACTATTATTATTATATTGTTATTATGAATACATACTTTTAATGATGATTGATTACGACGATTATTAAAATAATACACAGACTATAGCTCAATATATACTTACATATATATTTATTAAGCATATTATTGTAGTAAATGACAAAAATCAAAAGCAATAAAGTCCTTGGTCTTATACACATATAATCAAAAACGTTTCACTTATTTTTATTACACGGCAGGCACAATGGCTAAATATACACGAATTAATCATTGATCATTTAATCAAGTACAAAGATGTGGAAAATGTACTGATTGTGATCTGCTATGGGTAACCCAAGAATGGTTGCTATACGTAAATAGCAACATTCCTATCATAGACCATAATAACTTTTGTAACTCCTCTAGAATACACAGAATGTTTTTTTTTTACACCATATAATATATCAAAATGAAATCGAGATGGATTCTTATCATTTTTATCATCATTGGAATTTTCAGTTCACTTTCTTTTCTGCATCTCAATCATATCATCTCATTTTCCCAGGATAAAAATAACTGTACAAAAAAAACAGAAAATGTAGTCAACTAAAAATATTCCATTAAAGTTCAACTACAACAATTTCAAATGCATTTAACGTTTCTCGTCGAAAAAATTTTGATGACCGCGGATTTCAAAGAACGATGTCAGCCCCATCTCCACTTTCTCCCATTACATGTACATACTTTCACGGGAAGATCTAAAAAAAAAAGAAAGTTTAGGCAGAAAAAAGAAAGCAGAATTTAGATTCTAGAATCTAGAATGTCAACACCATCAGTACAATATCAATAAATCATAAAAAATAGTTTGGGTAGTGTATGATAACTAAAAGAACATCAAAATATTTAAACATTAAACATCAACAGTATATAGGCAATTTTCTCAAGTACTTATATATTATATATATATAGATCAGAGCTTAAAATAATTAAACTGTGGTTCTTTATATATACAACTGATTTTAAATGGTTTCGTACTATTGAAATGGCCACAACTGTTTCATTGTCTGACGATCAAGATAGACGATCGGGTTCCCCAAGTCAGGCATCTGTATCCGTTGATGATGGTGATAGTTTAGATTTAACGGGCCCAAACCCTACAAGAGACGCTGTAAGTAAATTAAATATTTTAATACATATATATGCTTGATTTTATGTAAATTGTATACAAAATATTGTATACAATTTGATAATATTTACTATAGTT
Source organism: Sminthurinus aureus (assembly GCA_034698265.1). Lineage (NCBI taxonomy): Eukaryota > Metazoa > Arthropoda > Collembola > Symphypleona > Katiannidae > Sminthurinus > Sminthurinus aureus. The sequence goes on along the minus strand of JAQGBH010000305.1, from coordinate 8,277 downwards.
GGCAATTTTATTATGATTAATTATCAAAGAATATATTATATATTATATTGAGCTTAATAAATGTATCCATGTGTTTTTATAGTTGGCTGACGGAATTGTGAGTCTTCTCTCACCTACCCTGCAAACCCTGGATGAAGGAGTCTTAAATACAAAGTAAATGTTTTGATTTATAAATTGATTATAATAATATACTAGTAACATTACATAAAATACTAATATCATTTCCCTTGTACCTACAAGTACTACAACAACAAAAAAGTTGTTCATAATTCATAATGACAAATTACTTTTTTCTTCAAAACAAAGACGGAGTCAAGAAGAACTTTCAGAACAAATTGCTCTTTTGACTGATCAGTTGAAATTGATATCGGCCGAACAATGTTGTCCTATTGATTTGGATGGTTATGTTAATCGATTAGGCACAATCAAAGGGAAAATTAATGTTATATCGTCTGTACTTCATTCGGCTCAGGTATATATGTTTGTTATCAATGGATTTTATAGATAAATTAGATTTCAAAACATACATTTTTTTTTGTAGTATTTACATGTACTGTCTAATAGTACTATTTTATATTTTACCAATATTAATAATCATTAGGATAATATGCGTAATATATTATGCATTATGCAGTATTAAATTGTATATTGTACACACAGGAAAGATTGAATAGAGTTCATGAACAAGCTGTAAAAGAAACAAATCGTCGAAAACCATTATTAGAACCATCACCTGTTAATCCAGCATCCTTATTGCAATCAGCTTCAACTAGTCAACATTCATTAGAAGATAATAATCAAAATCCTACTACAACAACATCAGCAACTCTTGAAAGTAATACCGAAAAGAACAATGATCGTGAAGATAATTTAGAATCAAATGATAAAACTTTGGACTAAACGTATCAATTGATTTTCGTGCTGTGTTTATGTAATCGTGCATACATAATATATATATATTATATATATTACTAGTGTATTCTGTGTCAAAATATTTTCTTTTCTTTTTTTTCAAGTTTCTAAACATTTTATTATTAGATAAAGTATAAAATATATCACATTATAATTTATAATACGTAAATAATACGCATGTTGTATTCAAAGAATTTTATATACAGTATACTGTGTCAAAAAAAATCAAAAAGTTTGTTGTTGCTCCAACAAACACACTGTCACATTTGATTTAAATGTATACAACATTATTATTATAATATACATATATAAATATATTGATAACAAGAACTGAATCCAAGTTTTCAAAAACAAAAATAAAATAAAAATGGACACACCAATAATTCCTACAAATACACCATATAATTCAAGTGTCTACGAACCAGCTGAGGATTCTTTCCTCTTACTTGATGCCCTTGAACAAGACTTACCCTTGTGGCTTCCAACTCGACCTACAAAAGAATGGAGAGAAGATTTTCAAGAAATAATTTGCTTGGAGGTTGGTTGTGGTTCTGGTATTATCACAACAGCCTTGGCAAATTTTACATACAAGTCAAAACAAATTGTACCTTGTGTCTTAGCTCTTGATGTGAATCCTAGTGCGTGTCTTTTAACTCAATCAACAAGTGAGAAAAATAACGTGAAACATAAAGTTGAACCTATTCTATTAAATGGAAAGTCATCACTTCAAGCATTCCGTTCACCAATTTTTGATGTAATTGTATGTAATCCACCTTATGTTCCTATTTGTATTGAAGAAAAACAAGAAGAAAATAGTATGGTCCTGGATCCCACCAGTTGGAAACTACTACAAAAATCATGGGATGGTGGACCAGATGGAAACGAATTTATCATTCCATTTTTACAATCAGTTTCACCTATTTTAAATGATTCAGGAGCTCTATATTTATTATTGAGTAGTTGGAATGAACCAGAAAATCTTATGAATACTATTGCGTTGTCTAGTGGTCTTCTAGGCACTCTTGTTATTAAAAGGAATGCTGGGAGAGAACGGTTAAGTGTTTGGCGTCTGATTAAAAATTCCAAAGTCTAATGAACATTAATAATTATTGTTATTGTATAATGTGTAATTTAATACGGTTTTTTTAAAAGTACAATATGTATTTCCCTATCAAAAATACCATTATACGAATGTGTGTAATGTAAATGATTTAACTTTATATTGACATTTATGTTTATTATGCCTATTTTTTGTGTTACTTATGCGTGTAACATAATAATTGATAATTATTATTGTAATGGTCGTACAATGTAAATAGCATAGTATTATTTGTTCTTCACATGGCGTGCTTTAAATACATTGTATATAAATATACAATTCGTACAATAAAATTTCTAAGTATATCTGTAATCTGTAACTACAAAATTTCATCTCTTTTTCAGCCTTACTTGTTTTTTTTATAAACTTAACAGCATATGGGTACGAGCATCAGCTAGGAAAATGGTTGAGCACAAATTATTTAAATAACCTTTTCATTTTTGGTAAAGGATATATTAACATTTTGAGTTCCAGTTTTCTTCATAGTATAACACATAATATCCTGTAAAACTCGTATGCATTTTCTAAAGCCAATAAAATAATAATTATTTATAACAAGGTTATGACAGGGAATATGGATATACACATTGTAATAATTGCATACGTTTATAGTACAGGGTCGTTTTCTCTCTATTGTGTATCTTTATTCATGTTTGGGAAACTGTACGAGATCCGGAAATATTTGAGCACAACTATTTTTAAGGAGCCCAAAAATCACATAGATTTCTTCCGTGGGATTCAAAAGTCTGTGAGAAAAAGAGAAAAAATTCTATCGCCCCATGGGTGGGCTGGGAGTAACTTGCAAAATCGACCAACTGCACGAAAGACCTCCGTCAAGACGGGCTGTAGAAAAATTTAGTGAACCGATTTCAATTTTTTTAACACCGTTCGACTCCCAGACATATTCCCCTGAGGGGGCCTTTTAATATTTTCGAAATCAAAGCTGTAAGCCCTGATACCAAGCAACTTTTGAAAAGTGTTTTGTGGTCCATGGCGAAAAGTAAGTAAAAAAATACAAATTTTCTTTATACTATCTTTTCTCTCGCTGTATTGTGTATAGCCTTCGACAACTTCAAGTCTTTTATGTTCTAATATCATATCATATGTATTCTATTGAAGAATGGAGTCATTTAAAAATTTATGATTTGAATTGTAAATCGCACCTGATCACTCAATTGACTACAGCTTACGCCGGTAATTTACGATCGTGCTGTACCATGATTCATTGAAATTGGCTAATATGTATATATTAGTGTTTGCAATCGAGAGTCTCGCCCATTTACTTAAGCATGGAGAATTTTCGAGACGAGACTCTCGAATGTTATAGTGAATGGACGAGACTCTCGATTGCAAACACTAGTATATATATAATCACAGTAATAAATTAAAAACTAATTTTTTAATTTATAAATTTCTATCCCACCCATGTGGCGAGATAGAATTTTCTCTCGTTTCCTCACAGACTTTCGAACCCTAAGGAAGAAATCTATGCGATTTTTGGCCACCTTAAAAATAGTTGTGCGCAACTATTTTCCAAACCGGTACTGTTTCCCGTTTACTTATAGTATTTTATTACTATATTGTTTATCTCACATTCTATTCAATATTAAACTCAATAGTACATCCTATAGAATGTTCTCTAGAAAAATGTTTTTGGACAGAACCAGTTAAATAACAATCAATAACATGAGGACACTTTTGACACTTATAATCATAAATATAATATTGCATCATTGTAATCTTCTTATAATATAGAAATATATTTTGTATAACATAAGTAATATAGTATGGTATAGGGTATAGTAATATTATGATATATGATGAGAATAATAATAATTTTAACTATGAATAGCTCACATACCCCATACTGTAATCTGTAATTAATACATAGAAATAATCATAGTACTGGTATCAAAGTCACACATTCATACTTAATTTGTTGATACATAATAAGGACGCATCAACATGTGTGTTATGCAAACTGATTATCAAACTACACACATTTATTTCCTCCGTATATGTAAAGTGTAGTCTCAAAAAGTCTTTTGAATAGTGACAACAATTATTTTGTCACAATTAAACAACCAAGCAACATGTTTTCTTATAGATTTTGTTTCTCATGTTTTCGGATTCCTGTATATATATATAAGACTTGAGACAATGATAAATATTAAGAATATTCTCGATTCCTGATAAGCTTTTCTGTGTATTTGCACTTCTCTATGCTTTCTTAGGTATATTTGGTGAATTTCTATAGTTACTGTAGATTTTAATGTATGATTTTATCTAAATGGACAAAAAACTAAAGTTACTATGGAAATTCACACAAGTATAAAAGTGAAACTTGAAGTATATAGATTATAGATTCTTTTCTTTTTTCGGGAATTACCCTATTTTTTCAATCTCAATACAAACTATTATGTTGTGTGGATAAAGATTCCAAGATACTGTAAAATAAATACATTCTCTGTAAAAGGATCTATATCACATGTACATTAATTATAGTAACAATAAATAATAAATAACAACAAAACCATAAATTATCATGTTTTATACATTACAACTAAAATCCAACTAAATACACTAATTCAAATTCTATTTAATACAAAGAAAATGCTTTTTAGTAACTTCGAAAGGTATTTTTTCCTGTACCCGAATTTCCATTGCTTGTTAAACCAAACAGAAAACTAATTTAGAGTTACTGAACAACAATCATTAAAGAATACGGAGAAGACTAGGTGTTTTGTAAAATCAATTAATTATCAACAATAACAATAGTAAATTATAATAAAATAATTATTACAAATACATACAGGAAAGATGACATACATAAAGTTCTTCGAACACATGTATATAATATAAATATAGTCAAGCCAGAGACATATATACATATATGTATAATATTACCTTGTTTTGTTTACAAAGCCTTCACTTTTAGTTGTTTCATTTTTGGAGCTTTTCTCTTCTTTTCTCTCTTTTGTTCACGTTCTTCCCATCTGCGTTGAACTTCAGGATCATCGATCTATTAAAAAAATTTACAATTTTTAAATGAATAATTTACATTTTAAATTCCTAGATAACTTGGTACTTATTATATATTATAATATATTATTATTATTAATTATTATAATATGAGATAGTTTTTAGCTGGAGGAATGTTTTTACAAGTAGAATGAAAAATCTAATATACCTGTAGAATTCGTTCCTTTTCTTGTCGTCGTTTATCTTCCCGTCTTATAGCCGCAGCCTCAGCCCGTGCAACATGAGTTTGTTTCATAAAGACTTCCTCTACTTTTGCTCGATTTTTATCGGCCTTTTGTTTTCCCTTTAAAGAAACACAAATAATTGGGTTTTTTATTTTTACTTTAAAAATAATGTATGAATTGCTTCTAAGAAGGACTATTACATGTCATAGCAACATAAGTTCAGGGTTGTTCCACAAGGAAATTCAATAATAATTATTGTTATAATATTAACGAGTATTTCACTATACTTCAAATACTGTATCATTACATGGATAATGGATAATCTATTATAATATATTATTATGTCATGTATTTTCTTGAGGATTTATCAGATAATAAAAATAACAAAGTTTTACCTCACGAGACAGCCGGAATCTCTTGATTCGATCAATAGAATAAAATACAAATTGGAAGAAAGATTTGAGTTCCTCACATGCCCCTTCAGCATTGTTACCTGCCGTTGAAATAGGTAAAGCAATTGTGAAGAAAAGGAAGCGACGAGTTTCAGGCATTTTTAATACTCCATCTTTTGCAATTTCCGGCTCTTGACTACGAAGACCAGAGAATTGATCAGTAAAATGAATAGATTCGATAAGGTGGGCATATTTGTTTATCACAGAAATCGTTTTTGAGTCCAAAACTGCTGTAGCTACTTCTCCTAGCTCAGACATAACCAGCAGTTGATTGTTTAATCCATATTTATCTCCTGGTCTTCTATCCGGACAATAGTTAACCAAGTCATTTAATTCTTTGGAAATTTTCAAACCTGATTTTTTATTGGCGACTGTAAAAATTTTAAGGAAAAAGAAAATCAAACAATAAAAATACATCATTTGCAAGGTCATTAACAAATCACCTTGGTATATAATTTACAATAAAATTCAACTTTTACATTGTTCTTCTACATATTAATACATATTTAAATGCATGTTGAGAAGTCTAAAAATTATAGACTGAAACGAAAAAAAAAACATTATGCGAATACGATGTGTGGTACAGAACAAGGCAGCAAAGGGTTTAGGATTTTTAATACAAGTAATACATAATAATAATATATGTTTCTTACCAGCAAATACAATACTATCCATGTCTTCTTTACTCATTTCAACCTGAAAGCGTACCAAATCGCGTTGGGGGCGAAAGATGTTTGATAAAATAGAAACCAGATCTTGTCTTTTAAGTAACTTGAGTTCCACGAGCATACCTTAATATGATACAACAATATGATAATTTAACGTAAATGATGATGTCACATCATTGATGTGGTAAGTAGAAAATAACTGAGTATACTTTGTAGTTTATACACATTATAGGATACTTTAAAAGAACATTTTACCTTCACAGCATGTTCGTCCAGAACACCATATTTGAAACTAGCCAAATTATAAAAGAAAGTACATATAATTAACTACAATCTACAGTAGCTATTTTCAGAACATCAAGTTAATAAGAAAATAACTTTCTGATGCTTTGAATGATATAAAGACATTTTGGTAACATAAAAAGTGTTATATTAATGACTCTAATTGATTTAATTTATAAATGAAATCTATTTCCTTGATGTTACTTTTTTTTTTAAAAAAAATATCCTCGTAAAATTTGTACTTTGTTTTGAAATTCATGAGAATCACACATGATGGATTGATGATTAAATGTATATAATATATATTAAAATTACTTGTGAATCTGATAATTTTTGGTAGCTGCTTTTTGATCCCTGCTCATCTTCCGATTTTGAAGCATCACCAAGTACAGCAAAGTTATCCTCAAGTAAACTCCAGTTAATATCAAAGAAGGCTTGAGCAATTTTTTGATTTTTATAACGACCAAGAATATAGTTTGTTAAGTAGACCACAATTCCTGTCAGTACTAATAATTCTGACCAAAAAGCTTGCCAACCTCTCATTGGCATTGGAACTGGAGTGATGGTCAATTTCGGTGGTGGTTCTCTACGACGGGCATTCTCTTCATCTTCAAATTCATCATCATCAATGCCATCAAAGTCGTCGTCCTAAATAAAGTGTAATATTATATTATGTGAGACAAAATTACATATTATTATATCTACAGGCTTTTTTCTATGTTGTATTACATATTACACTATATTACATGATAAATTGTAATGTTTTCATTCCTATTTATACAAATCAAAAACCATGAAAAAACGTATTATACATACCTCAACAACAACTTCTTCATCCTCTTCACCATTTTTACTACTTCTTTTATCATGTACCACAACTGGTGGCTCATCTTCTTCATCTAACTCGTCTACTAACACTTTTTTACTGGGTACTTCTAGTATAATTTAATAACAAAAAAAAAAGAAGACAAGAAAAAATGATCAAATACATAATGAATAATGTGTTATCCTAAACACTAAATACATATTAAGAAATATTTGTAAACATATATTAAATATAAATAGGATGTCAAGGGTTAAACTTAAAAGGGAATGAGTCTTATTGTACAAAGTACATTATACAAAATATACATGCACTTACATTATAATATTAAATATTATAGTATAATATTATTATGTGTATTAAAAAAAGACAAAAAGAATACCTTTATTTGTAGGCACAGCTGATGATGGGGGTACTGATTTACCTCGTTTTGGAATATCCTCATCAAAATCATCCTGGTCATCCTAAAAAAGAAGATCAATAATACTTAGGTATTACTAAAATATCTTTATAGCCGTGTAGTTAATAATTTAATTAACTATGTAGGGCATTATAATTACTTTATATATTATTAATTTACATTTACATATTATGCCAATAATGATAAAATATTATAGATCTTACGAATTCGGAGAAATCATCTTCAGAATTGTCATTTTTGGCGACAACACAATGAAGAGTTGCTACCACCAATAAAATTATGAGTAAAAGATTTTTGGATTTCATTTGGATCAAAAGGCGAAACCGGTCTGTTCAATTACAGTCAGGAACACTGACCGGAACTCCGGTCTTAAGCTCGGCTTGGTTTACCAGTCTTGAGCTCGGTATTCCAGTC